>OMLB01032773.1:2895-16016 GCA_900302555.1 Myripristis jacobus
CCTGGCCACGCCCACATACGGAAGACAACACGACACACATGTCGCACTCACCTTGGTCAGTGACAGCAGAAGAGACAGAAAGACAGAAGATAAGAAATATGACAGACAACAGACCAGTATGAAATAGCACCAGCATTTTGACAACAAAGTTCAAATGCGGCGCTTTGAACGGTGGCGGAAGTGAGCAAGAGGGTCGGACTTCAGGGATGACGTATGTAGTGTGTCCCAATAGTATGCATACACATGCATACTGCATACTACACTACATACTTTGTAAGGGCAGCTGCAGTACATACTAAAAGTAAAAAGCAGAAGTATGTGATGTGGAATGCAGGGACACTCTTTGGTGCACAGTGCTTTACCGTGACATGCCCTTTGAGATACACAGGAACACACTGGCACAAGACCAATCAGAGGTGGCAATACTTAACAACATATTTGTACCAACCTATCATAGAGGACCTGGGGCTGCATCAGCTGGTAGAGCAGGTGAGTCATGTGATCCCTGGCAGCTACCACATCCAGAGGAGGATCGTACTTATTCACTGAAGATACCTGGTATTTAAGGTAAACCTGGAGTCAACATTTATTCTAACTTTGGACAAATGCGAATCCTTATTAAATATGGAAATCAGCTTTGAGAAGCTATTGATTGTGCTTATGTTTCTGGTTGACCTGGTGAAAAAATATGTCTGTTCATACCTTCTCCTCGGCAGTGATCTTCTCCTGGTCCAGGGTGGTCAGGTGTTGGAGGAGGAAGATGACTGAGAGTCTGTAATCTGGCTGATCCTAGCAATCATGTCAATATATCAAATATTACAATAAATAGGAACATTAGGTTTTGGACAACCCCTTGATGGAGCTCGTACTACATTAGACACAGACAGTTTCCTCTGTTGTTGAACTGAACGCGGTATACACAGCTGCCTGGATATAACAGAATCAACTCTAAGAAGCAATACACAGCAAAAGAACTACAGCGCCCCCACTGCTTCCGAGCTAGCTGCATGGCATTTAGATGCAGGGGATTTAGACCAAGTTACCTGCACAGGGTTTCCTTTCAGCCTGAGGTCTCTCAGCAGTAACAGATCATGGATGTGTGTGGCCTCCTTAATGTCACTAATCTGAAATCAGTCAAACATGAACACAAATTCATGGTGGAACCACTGTTAATTGATTGAGAATATTACTTCTAGATATAAAACCAAATGGTGTGCTCGTTTTTCAGTTGTGTTTCATCATTTCATCGTTTCATTACAAAAGTTCTGGGTCTATATTGCAAAAAATATCTTAAAACTAGGCTCATCTCCTTGCTGTCCTTGGGCCAGTTTTAGGTGAGTGGTATTCCTAGAGCCATGTGACTTGATCATTAAACCCACATCAGTACAGCTTGACCTGCTAAAGCTTGACTGCTTTTACCTGAACTTCAAAACGACCCCCTTACAGAATGGTCATAATGAGCATCAGGGTGGACTAGTGCTTAGAAAGACCTATCTGAAATTCAGTGCTCACAGGTTTAAACCTTAAGAGCTAGAGTTTGCTGACAGTCAGATGTCCCATTGAAGTGTGCACAAGCAAGACACTGAAGCCTTGCTAAGAGAGTCAACGCATTGCCGAAAAAATGGCAATATATGCATTATCAGATTTATTTTCAATAAAGCAGGATTCAATGGAGAATTCCCAATGCCAATAGGAAAAAAAATCCTGCACATTAATTGTACTTGAAAGACTGATTCTCAAAATATGTGTGTAGTGTCTTTTACCTTTTTCAGTACATTTTAGGTCCAAATGTCTAAATTATCATTATCTTTTCTTTTTTCAAAATTACCTCAATTTCAGGATTTGTATTAACATAGTTCAATTGTTAATCAATCCTAAGGTACTCTGTAAAGGTGGTTCCTGATCAGTACCAGGTTGCTCTCAAGGTTGAGGGAATCCAGTGAGTGGAGGTTCCGGAGGCCAGACAGACTGGTGATGCGGTTCTTAGACAGGTCCAAAACCTGCAGGCACTTCAGATTCTCCAACCCCTCAGTCGTCTCCAGCTGGTTGCCTCTCTACACACAGAGAGTAAAGAGCAGATGATTACTGAAGACACATGTAAGCAGGCAAGTACAAACATATTTGCATGTCACACACACAAACAGCATCAGTTTCTCACAGGAGGTTTTCAACTCCAAGTTCTTTTCTCCTTGCGCTTCCACAATTTGTAGTTTCGCTAATGAAAACTACTTGAGTGTACCCTGGTTGATCTGCAGGGTGCCTCCATCTTCTTTGCTCCCAGTGCATGGATGAGTGGCAGGCCTGCTCTTTTCTGCTAAATCCTGACAGGTGAGGACTGACAGCCCAACAGCTGTCGAGGTGCAAACGCAGCACACTTACCTGCTAAAGCGCCAGACCCGGGCACCCCTCCCCTGTCAGGGTCCCTAGCCTCCTTTTCAGTATCTAAGGTTGTTATCTGGGCCTTTGGCTGCACCTCACCCTGCTCTCGCCAAGCACGTTCCTTGGCAGAGGGCTGCTGTCAGCAGGGGAGGGTGACCGCGACGGTCCCTTGAAGCTTTGGGGCTGCAGTGTGATGGGCTGGGAAACAGGCTGGCTGACAGCGGCATGCTGTTTGGGGAGGCACTATGTGAGAACGAGGGGTTAGGGATGGGATTAGATGGATGCCGGATGGACAAGGTGTGCATGTGTGTGTCTGTATGTATGTTGAACTAGGTCCAGGCTCACTCAAACACCGGCAGCTGGTCCCACAGCAAAGCAATAGACAGGGGAGGACACAGCCGGACCGACTGCTGCTGACAACGAGGAAATACAGATAAAGGACAATAGATACTTGAGCACATGAACACAAACACACACACACACACACACACACACACACACACACACATACAGATTACTCAAAAAAAGGAAGGGATGGAGGGGGTAGAGAGAGAAAGAGAGAAAGACAGCGAGAGAGCCTGCTGTTGGGCCATATGTGGATTTGAGTGCGGGATGCCAGGATTTTGCTGAATGTAAAAAAGAGGCCAAGAAAAGAGGCATAGAGAGAGAGATAAAGACAGAGAGGAAAGAAAGGACAGAACAGAGCAAGCAACAGACAGGTGAAATTGAGCATGCAGGAGGTGAAACACAAGAAATGAGAAAGAACAACTCCAAGGTGAGTACTACAGTGTGTGTAAGTGTAGATACCAAACAGCACATGGAGGAAAACATCTTGAGAAGTGATGGCAGACTGCAAATTGAAGCATGTCAGTAGGCAAATGATGGCAAGGTGAACAGAAAGCAACCGAGATGCGTGTTTAAAATGTATGTATGTATATATGCATGCCCGCGTGCACGTGTGTGACAGTTTGTGCTCGGACCAAATGTGAACCTACATGAAAAGTTAGAAGGGAAAGGTGCCTTCTCGCAGCCTGTTATACATTATTTATCATATTTCTGACAGTGACAGAGGAGGACCTACGAGGCAGAGGTTTTTGAGAGGCAGACTGTCCAGGCCGCTGATCCTGGAGATCTTGTTGTGTGCCAGGCTGAGGTGGGTGAGGCTGCAACACTGCTCAAGACCACTGATCTCACTGAAGTTGTTGTCTGAGGCCAGATACGGACACGTTAAGAATGACACAAATGAAAAATTATGCTCATCATCATAATGAGACTGTACCATTTGAAAAAAGTGACACCTACTCATGCAAAATGACAAGGATAACAGCTAACAAGTTCTTGGTTTACAAGATAGTGACACTTTTACAGTTAATGCATTCCAGGTTTAAAATGATCAACTTACAATAATCACTATTTGTTAAGGGTATACAAAGGTATGTAAAAGAGAGGTATACATAGTTATACCTATGCATAAAAAACTTGTGAGAGAGACTGTGATTGACAGAGACAGAAAAAGATGGATGGAGTTAATTGTCCCTCAATAAGGATACAGTCCAGTTCCAGTTTACAAAGAGATGAAAAGGCTGACAAATCCTTCATTTTTGTCATATGGTTGTGGGAGAAATTGACCTCCTGTGGAGAGCAACAGATTAATGGCATAAACAACAGTTATGAAACATCTCACTTGAGACATTTCTTCAAGTACATCCATAGAGTAAGGCAAAGACTTTTTAACCTGGTAAAGTTCGCTGTAATCCAAGGACAGTTTATGCCCTGTAAGCATATTCAAAGCGACTACAGATGGGCTATGGAAATCCAGGCCTATCTAGTGGGAATAGCCCTATACAGTAAAGCCCAGGCCACCAATCAAATGTTGTCTTATCCTGTCAGCCCAAGGTCCTGCATTACCTTCAGGTTCTTGGGTGGCTGGAATCCAAAGAAGTCGGAGAGTTCATTGTGAGAAGCATCCAAGATGATGAGGGAGGGCATGTGGCTCACACAGGATAAATCTGTCAGTTGACAAATGTTAAGAGAGTTGGACTGATCAGAGGCAAAAAAGAAACATCAAAGTAAAATAATTCTTTATACATATCTTTCAAATGAAAATAAATGAGTTGTTAGTAGCATCAATAAAATGCATATCTTTGTTAGTCGGTATGGAATATGGTCAGTGCCTCATGCAAAACAATCCTAAACACAGGAGTTGTTTCTACAGTAAAGGCATGTCATCTGAACATTACAAGGCTTACCTTTGATTTTGTTGTGAGATAGCTCAAGCTGCTGGACATGGACACAATTGCATAAAATGGAGACATCGCTCAGATTGTGACCCTGGGGTAAACAAAAACGCAACCTTGGCTAAATTAAATTTGTCACAAAATGAAATTGTGAGGGAAATAGCCTGACTTGAGTGCAATGCAATAAGGCACAATTTTAAGGTAAACCAATTTGTCAGGGATTGCTTCATCTTGCCAAATCAGATATCAAATATTAAGCTTGCAAGCCATAATGCCAAATGCAAGTGTGTGTGTGTGTGTGTGTGTGTGTGTGTGTGTGTGTGTGTGTGTGTTTCTTACAGGCAGAGAGCGGAACTGGTAGAGGCACTGCAGTCCACTGGCAGCGCGTCCAAGGTGAGAGAGGCCACTGGCCACCACCTCTGCAGTCAAAACGCCATCTTTCTGTTACCATGAGGAAAAAAAGGTCAGGGTTACTCACGATTTTTGCATATACAGTAATAGAAGAATGATATTATTATGTGTACCCCTTGCAGCCCTTACAAGTGCACTAGCTTCCCTGCAATAAAAGTGAGATTACACAATTTAAAAAGTATGTCTGCGAGGCACATGGAATGAGGCCACTACAAGCATGGCATCATACTCACAGAATCCTGCCTCTACAAGCTCACACACACACAGACACACACACATAAGCATGCAGATGGGTAAGGATGCACTCTCTTTTGTGTTACTGCAACTAAGCTACTATTATAAAGTTCAAATTGTTAATGATAATAGCAGTGTGACCTTGCTGTGCTGCTTTATCGCCAGAGGCCTCTTGCACAAGGTTACCTGCTTTACCTGTTGCATATGGAATAAATGTGGAGGTTTAATCAAACTCGTCAATCACTGGATAAATACTGGTAGTCTGCCTCTACTAAATCACCCATGTGGTGCACATCACAACATTATTACATTTTCAGTCATGGTGAAAGAGGCCACATGAGAACAACAGAGTGACTTTCAGAGCAATAACACAAACATGGTGATAAGCTGCGGCGCAGTCACTTTGTCCACAACGCCAGCTAGTAAAACAGTTAAGGAAATTACATATTTATCACAGCAGGCTCATTTATCAAATGCCAGACCTAATTAACGCTACAGGTCGCAGCAACTTAGAAAGTTCAAAAATTCAATTAGAAAATTGAATTTGGAACCATTTCCTTGGGGGAAAAAAAGGTCGAGATGTTAAAAGATAACCTGGTCAACTAACGAATTTAGCTAGCTGGCTGTCGTAAAGTTAATATTCCCAGACAATGAACGCTAATAAGCTACGTTTTTAAGATTTGTAGCCGTATTTATAAGTAAAATGCAAAACGTGACCAAGTTTAAAACCTTGTAAGGTCTTGAACTGACACAAGCTCGTTTAAAACGTTTTCAGTTTATCTGAGGCAGGTTTTCACCGGCTAAGTTGTCATACTCTAACTTACCTCCATCGCCCTGTGTTGTCTCTGCTGGCAGGTTGAAGCCTCTGAACAGGAGTGAGTCAGTGACCCTGGGGAACAACTTCAGCAGTCAGGAGGCACATCAGACCCTTTCCCTTTAATAAAGCCCTGTGGGCAGCATGGTGTGGTCGAGCGGGGCAATATTACGCAGAATATTAGGTTTCCAGCTAGCTTTCAGCTTGAAGCGTCCTATTCGTCACTAGGCAACGATGAGACAAGTGTGAAGCGAAATGAATTGTGGGTCTTGTAGTTCTCGACTTAGCTTTACAGCCTGCCAAGCTTGCGTACATAAGGCTTGACAAACGTGTGAAGTATTACTTAGCTTCCACCCATAACTGTGGCCTTTATAACTAGACACAGTAGCCTACGCTAGATTATAAAGCTAGTGTTTGTGAGTATCGGCATCAGTTTGGACGTCATAAAACTATGCTGACAAGGATGCATGGCTCATGTCAGGTTCAGGAGGATGCCCTCATGTGTAATGTTGTCTGTTTCTTTCTCTGATTCCATCATGCAGTGCTCTCACACTTCATGCTTCATGCAGCACATCACACCTGACAGGTAAAGTACATTCCTCAAGTGTTGGTTTTAGATCGCTCATATGATAACAGTTGATTCGCTCAGTCTGAGTTAGTGTAAAACAGGTGTTATCAATGGTGCATCAAAATGTTGACAGACTATGTTGCCATGCCTGGCATAGGGTTAGTATGTGCATGATTTCTTGTCAGTGGTACTTTTCCAATGAAAAACATGCTTGTTTTGTGATCACAGCAGACAAAATGGAAAAAAAAATTTCACTGGTACAGACATTATGCAAAATACACAACAGATTCAGACAAGTCAGGAATTTGGATTGTTTATTTTTTATTTTTTCAGCTACAGCAGTGTATACATTGGCAAATCATCTCACCATCATTTAGTGTGGGGTGAAGAATTCAAAGCATTTATGAGAATAACAGGCAACAATAACAAGAAGAATGGAGATGTTATGACTTTACAGTTGTTACACTTTGACACAACTAAAATCAAATTTTCTCTCATTACCACACTAGTTTATATGCAAAACAATCTCTTTATAACAAAACAAACAAACAAACAAACAAAAAAGATTAATGCAAAAAAGAGCATGTGCTGAATTTGCCTGCATGTAAAAGATGGACCTTAATCACATTTTACATGTTTTGAGTGAGAGGCATGGGCAGCAGGAGTGTTACTTGATTACATTTATACTGTATACCCAGTATGCCCACACAACTGGCACAACATTAGCCCTATAGAGTTCCATGGGTTGTGCGTGTGCATACAGTTATAATTGTGTGATAATGTGTGTATGTATCGGTGTGTGTGACACGTTACAGTCTGTAACTCTACATTTAAGTTCCCCATGTATAACAATATAAAAGTAGCTCTGAACTGAACAGCTGAATGAGCAGATTTTAGACTTTACACTAAGTGTACATTTCAAGGCGGCAGGCGAACCCCGCAGACGCTCCGTGGTTGTTTTCCCATCGATCCCAGCCTATGTGTCATTATGATGGATTGCTCTGTGGGTTTCCGGGGGACCAGCGCTGGGCCCGCTGTATTGACAAGGCTCTCTTTCCCCTCTCCTTCTCTCGTTAAGTACTTCTCTCCTGAGTTAATGAACTAAAAACACAGAGGGGTCCAGGGATGGGAATGATTTGTGACTGTCTTTTGAGCGTGAGTGTTCAGTTCAGTTTAGAAGATGTCAAATTTAAGTTTTCAGCATGTGTATTAGAGAGGACAGAGGCAGATTCACAGTTGCACCAGTGTCAGTTTATATGGGCTGAATAACTGATGTGCTGTGCCCCGAAACACTCGCCTCAACATTATACTTGCAGGTCATTCTACTGTGGTGTGGTGTTCCTTGAATTAAACTTTAAGTATACATGGTTGTTCTAGTTATAGAGGATGGATGAAAAAGTGATATAATAGCATTGCTGTAGATGAAATGCTATGGGAAAAGCTCAGCAAAAAACATCTTCTATTTCTTAGTCACTCTTTCATCCAATATACCTCGTGACTTCCCACGTTAGCCACACAAGTTTACTTCACCAACTCTAGGAAAAAAGACAGATAAACAGACTTTTTAACAGCTGTAGATATGAGACAATTGTAAGCCTGGGGAACCTTTGGGGACTAACCCAAATTGGCGGCAGGCAGAAGATGTGGCCTCATTCAGAGTCTAATCTGGCATCTGTTATTGCAGACAGAGTCAGTGGGCCCATGGGGCAGCCAGGAGAGGAGAGATAGAGGGTGTAATTGAGAGCTGCAGTTTAGATCTAATAGGGAAATGAGATGAGATGGGGCCTAAGTTGGGGTGGGTGTCCAAGACAATTGCCTTTTATCTGGAGGTGAAGCTAGGGTGAGGGGGGAATTGTTTGATTCACTGTGCACGCGTGTGTATGTTGCATTTGTGTGTCTTTTAAAAATGAAAGAAGTGCCAATATAGTTTCCCTTATGACAATAAGTTGCCTATGGAGCCATGTCATTGTTGACATACCAGAGGGACATACAGTTTCAGACCTGATTCAATAAGGTGTTGAAATCTTTTTGCGTGTCTTGACACTACTTGTTGTTATAAGTGGTTGGGGGATTTTGCGACTTCACTTCCCAATTAAATGTCAGTGGTACTGTAAGCACGTTGATAAAATCAAAGTTGTGGGAAGTTATAGCTGTGTCTGCACTTGATTACAAAAGGTTCCATCATATCAGGGAAGATGAAAAAAAAAAGATAGACTTTTGATCCTATAGATTTCACACATTATAATGAGCCAGGTCTGGAGTATGCAGCTATTCCTTTTCATTAGTAACCAGTCATGGAATTTCAGCCAAACCACCATCAACCCTCGTGACCCCCTGCTGCATCATCACACAGTGGTGATCTTCTTGTCCTTGGTGGCCTGTTTGATGGCGGCCTGCTCACAGATGATCTCCTTCAGCCTCTGAAGGCGGGTGTTTTGGGTGCCCAGGTCACCCACGCCCGTCTGGCTGCGCTGGAGTAAGGAGAGGGCGTTGATGTACTCCAGCTCTGTGTAGCGGACGCCCTGGTCCACCACCAGGTTCAGTAGCTCGTCTGCTGTGTTGTACAACATCTCATAGTACTGCCTGCATGGAGGAAGAGAGAGAGAGAGAGAGAGAAAGAAAAAGAGGTTGGATTATATGTGGAGGGCAGGAAGAGATGAGGAAAGAAATAGGGACAGCCAGCAGACAGTTGAGAAAAGGACAAATAAGAAGGAGAAGCAGGGGAGAGAAAGAGAGAGTTAACACCACTTGGTCTTGCATTATTCTGGTGAAACATGTGATGGAGCAAACACAACAAAGGGGAAACACAAAAGTCAAGCTAACTACTGCTGCTGTCAAGCCCAATTTTCTGGCAAAGAGCTTGGAGGGTCTCACCCTGCCACCACTGAGAGCTAAAGGGAGAGAGAGAGAGAGCGAGAAAACATCTACAGTCTACAAATTACTGAGACAGTTTTAATGAAATAATGCTGGCAGAGCCAAAGGAGAACAGGCGTGGCTGTGTGTAGAATTAATAGGTCCTTAAGCAGGACCTAAAACCACAATGGGACATTTGAAAAAGAGAGGAGAGACCATGAAGTGCATACTGATGGAGTAGAAGAGCAAAGGGAGAGCACACATGCTTCCCGCTGCTGACTGTCACAAAGGCATAAAGGTCAGATGCAACAAACACAAAAGGGGTAGAGAGACTCTGTGTGTGTGTGTGTGTGTGTGTGTGTGTGTGTGTGTGTGTGTGTGTGTGTGTGTGTGTGTACTTTCATATACACTGTCTATGCTTCTGTTAAACTGAATATGCTGACCTAACCCCATGTGTATGTGTGCCCAGGATGTAAATACAAATCATTAGCATCGACTCAAAGCAGCACACAGTGGTGTGCCATACATATGGATTCTGGAGGGAAGGTAACCTGTCATACACACCGTTCACAAATGCCTGCGCACAAAGTGCTGCTTGGTATGGAGCTGCAAGTACAATAAATACACTGGGGAGCGCCGGAATGCAGGGAAGACTATTTTTCTCTGCTCGGGGGCTAAACAGGTCAAATACCTCAGAGAGTTTGTGTGTTAAGGCTTTTGTAGGCCACACAACTCTGCTGTCAAACAGGCACGTGCACGTCACCACACAGGTGCACACGCTAAGAGAGATTCAGTCACTATCCGCCCCTGGCTACAAAGAAATCCCATTCACTGAAGATATACACTGAATTACACTTCTATCATGGCAGAGAGAGGGAGAGTTAGAGGACACACACACACACACACACACACACACAAATTCTAGGAGTGGAAATCTTTTAACAGAGATTGAATTTGATTCATCATTTAGTAGTTGCCGACTGGATGTAAAAATGATTTTGGGGAACTTCACTTTGACTCTAGTTTGTAAACCACAATTCAAGTCAATGATTCAATTCAGCACCTTGAACCGAAATGTTATGTCTATTAAATATACCTAGAACAATGTAAGAATAGTGTTTTTCTTTTGAAATATAACAAAAAATACTACGAACACTATTTATTATAAAACAAATATTTTCAATATTCAGTTGTTGTTTCATAGTGTGTTTCATATTAATTGTGAAGTCAGAGTGATTCATATACACTAATTAGGCTTGATGCACTTGAATTTAGAACTGATCAAACATTACATCCCATAACACATTCACAAACAAGCATGCAGTACAAAATGTATGTTTAAAATGTGTATGCATGCAGCACACAAGTCAAGATTACTTGGAAGACAAAAACTATTCTTTAAAAACTTGCTATGTAACATAACTTTTCTCACTTTCCCTCTGGCTCAGTGTTTCTTTTCAAATGAGTGAATCTGCTTCTTACGGGCTCCCATTTGACAAGACTAGCAATACATTGTAATGAGCCAGTGTCTGCAGGTGACACAGCACATTCTCAGTTTGGCTGAAAATCTGCTCTTTCATTTCTCCTTCTAGACCAAAGAAACTTCTCTTTACTGTCATAAATTGGCCACCTTGGCCAAGGGCAGGTGCCAGTCACACGACAATAGCAGCTGCTGGTGCTTTGTGAGTGCAGCAGTTCAGTGAAGGGAGATAATCGTAGTCCCTGACATTGTTGGGATAAAAAAAAGGCCTTGAAAGTGTTGTGGTTGAGGGAGAAAAAAATCTGAAGTCAACCTGTTTTTAAACCCCTCTTTATATGACAATGGAGAAAATAGTGACTTATAATTCGTCTCTCCAAAGCATGTGGAGGATGAGGGGGTATGCCTCAAAAGGCTTTCAGTTTTGCCAGAGGAAGTCAAAAGCACACGGATACAAATCGTTAGTGATTCCTGATATGCCGCAGTATAAAGACACATTCATAAGAAAAGCTATTCTTATCTTATTTGTTTAGCTCCACCACCCATCCAAAACTCATTCCCTCCTCCAGATGATTATTTTAGCTGCTAATGAGGCATTAATAAGCGCTCAGGGAGCTTCTGTTCCAAGGTGTTGTAGGTGCTGTCATTTTGTATAAAACTGTAGAAACAGAGGTGGGATGAGTGAAGGAGAGACAGAATGGATGAAAAGGATATAGAGAGATACCAAGTAAGGGAGAAAAAGAGTGATGAAGACAGACAGACAAGTGAGGCAGTGAAGTGCACAAGATCTGTTTTCATATTTTTTTGTTCCCTGACAAGTAATGCCCTTGGTCACGGCTGCATTTGCATTCTCACTCATTCTCCGTCCCGCTCTCAATTTCTCTCCAAGGTCCTGTTCATTTTTTCATTCCTGAGCTCATTTCACGAACGAGCCTGTCAATATTGATGAGGGGTCACACTAGCTCCCTCCTGCGTCGTGGGCATGACGGCGGCAAGAAAAAATAAAATTGTTTTAAATGATGGGTCCCACTTGTGCTTTTATCTCATAATGAAATGTGCAGTGTGATTGTGTTTGTAACTGCGTGTGTATCCGCGTGTTTGTATTTTGCTGATGGGTGTCTGTAAATGTCGGTGCCTCTGGCTGTGTGTCTGCTTTTCTATCTGCTTGTTTGCAGGAGTGTGTGTTTCTATAGAGTGTGTGTTTGAACGTTAGTACATTCACCTCACAAACACAGCTTAACACCAACTCTAAAGCATTCCCATTTCATTCCCCGGACCCTGCGATTAACTGCACGCTTGAGGCAAACTCACCTCGTTATAAGATCTAATGGGGAAAACACACAACCAAAACACATTCTCTCGTTTCTTTTGTTGAGGGAGAGCTTTGAACAGAAGGCTTCCCTCTTTCAAATATCCATCCATGACTCTCAAAGGGTAGCAGGATAGAGGAAAAAAAACGTGTTTATTTGAAAGAGTGCAATAAACAAGCAAAGGAAGTGCATCTGACTTGCTAAGACTGCTCCATTTGTACTTTCTAAAGTGGCTTTGTTAAGTTGAACAGTTATTTTCAAGCAAGGGAGATGCCTGTGAAGTAGATATTTTATGTCAGTTTTTTTAATGCATCACTCTGAATTTATTTTCTAGGACACATTTCAAAGATAAAAAAGTGACTGTCACCGGTACAAAGTGCCTCAATAATTTTACTTGTGTTTTTATGTTGTCTGAATGGGGGGGTTTTGGGATCAATGCCCAGCAACTGTTTGGGTAACTCAGCTGGTAAACTGATGAGTGCTGCACAAGGTGGAAAAGTAACAGCAAACATGCCTGCTGATGACCGTGGCCACTTTGACTGGTACAGACCACTGGGACTTTCTTCTATGTTATCAATCTGTCTGATAAAACAGTGAACTATAACAATTTTGCAACCCACCTGTTGATGTGACCTGGAGAGAAAAACGACTTCATAGATACTATAAAACACAGCGCTAATATAACAGCAACTATGATAAATTTAAAAAAAAAAAAAAAAAAAAAAGGCTCCACAGGCTACCTTTAAGATGGATCTACTGTGGCCCATTAATAATCAATGGCTGGGTACTGAATCTACTGAGCAGTTTGTTGGTCCTTCCGTAGGATCCCACACTGCTA
>OMLB01032775.1:14823-44412 GCA_900302555.1 Myripristis jacobus
AAAAGCAGTCAAATTTTAGCACAACTCTGGGGTTTTCTATTCATAGAGGTAAAAAACAAGATCCAACTGAGATCTAACTGCTCAAATAGTGCTAGATGTTCCAAGTTCAGTGGTTAATTAAAGCTGCAAGCAGCGTTGGACGGGCCCTCGCCCCCCCTTGCACGTCGGGGAGGGCGCGCGCGTCGAAGCGCAGGCAATTCGTCCGTCTGAGCCAGTGGCATTGTATGTTCAGGAGTGTGTGTGTGTGTGTGTGTGTGTGTGTTTTCAAAGTACTCTCTCTGGCGTTCTGGCGTTCCTCCAGAAGATGGCGCCCTTAGCTTGCGTTTGAGTTTGAGAGTTGACCATGGGGGGCTGGGCAGGCAGCAATGTGTGTGTGAATAGGCCAGGCACAGTGCAGAGCAGTGCACAGCAGACCAGACTTAAAGGGTGTTAAACAAGTCTTCATAACGGCCAGAAACTTGGTCACATGAAAACCAAAATTGCATACTTTTGTAGGAATTTTTGTCTTCTTTCCATCTGCATAGGTGTGAAAGCAGTCAGACTTGTACTTTAGTCTCCAGGGGCTTAATTAGTGCCAGTTGCCTGCCATCTGCCTGCCTATTCACACCAGAGTCCATAGGAAAAAATGGAGGTGTTGGTTTTGGCCAGTCTAACTTTGAGGGCTTGTCAAATCCAAACGGTTCGGAAAAATGATTAACCTTGAAGAACTTTTGTTAAGCATGGTGTCCTCTGTCATGTATTAAATTTTCAAACCGATTCCATTAATGCCCTGGGAGGAGATAGATTTTGTGCAAAGCAAAACTTCCTGTTGGTTTTAGGTGGGGGGCGCAAGCACGAAAGATGTCGGGCTTGATGAGATCTACGTTTCGGCATTGGTTTGGTCTTTCTACGACATTCCTGTGGGCCGCTAGGTAAGGTTTTGCGTCCCTAGGTGGCACTAGCGAGCCCATTTTTGCACTTAGGGGGTTCGATTTTTGATTTTATCGAATTTTTCGCCAGACCTAATGTACGTGCCGAATTTGGTGAGTTTTTGAGCATGTTTAGGGGGTCAAATTAAGGTTTATTTTGACGTAATAATAAGAAGAAGAAGAAAGGAGAAGGAGAAGAAAAAGAAACACTACAAATACAATAGAGCCCTCTCTCAGAGAGGCGAGGGCCCTAAAAACCAAGTGGTTGGAAACTAGTATATACAGCTCATTGTTTACTGCGCGGGGGGGTGCTTGTGTGTGAAAAGCAAAGCGAACAGCAGGTGGAACAAAGGAGAGATGGGAGGCAGTCAGCGCACGGCATAGCAGCATAAAAACGAATACAATAATTACACAAATACGTCTCTGATTAACGTTGGGGGATTTAGTCACTTGGAGGAGTTTGGAAAGTTGCTAAGTTGTCATTGTATCAGAAAGTGGAACGAGGGAGAGATGGGCGGCCAGCGCACGGCATATCAGCACAAAAACGAACACAACAAACGTTACACAAATAAGTTTCTGACTAACGTTAGGTTATTAAGTCACTTGGGGGTAGTTTGGAAAGTCGCTATGTTGCCATTGTATCAGTGGTATTTGCGAGCGCTTGTGTTTTTCGCGCTAGACGATTCATACATTCCTCCACCGCCTACTACGGATGTGTTGCGGCTGAAAGCAGGGGCGGACTGGGACAAAAAATCGGCCCGGGCATTTTGGACCAGACCGGCCCACCTCATTCGATAACGCACACCTTTCCGGTCTTTTTGCTCTCTTAAATGTGTATAACAACTGTGCAACTCTTTAAAACCATAATGCCATGCAATTAGTTAGCTGTCATCAGCAGTGTTGGCCACGTTACTTTGAAAAAGTAATTAATTATAGCTACTAGTTACTTCTACTAAAAAGTAATTAATTACCAGGAAAAGTAACTATTACGTTACTTTTTAAAAAATTGTTCAAATATGTCAAATTACTTGGCTGCCCCAGTCATACTGGCCTATAGTACTATAGTGGAACAATAAAATACAATAGATGAATTGGAACTTTTTTATTCTATTGAACAGGCCACAACTGGCCAATGCCTTTTGGGCATCTATTTCAGATTGGTAAGTGCAGATGCCTATCAACACTGTGGGACTAATAAAGGAGTATCTTATCTTATGGTTAACAACAAAGTGAGATAATAAAGTAAAAACACACTCTGGTCCGGGTGGGGAGTTGAACCCCTGGCCTCCTGCATGGCAGGCAGAGGCACTATCTGCTCTGCTATCGGGGATTGTGTCTCTTTTACATTGTTTGGGCTCATTACTCCTTTATAAGTTCATGTTGATAAATTATGAAGAACTCCGAAAGTGAAAAAGTCCGATCGGTTTGAAAATTGACAGCCGCTTTTTTTTCTCGCAGTTTCTCTGCGCCACCTTTGCGTTTTCTCTCCATCTCAGTAGATCCTATGAGATAACGTTCGACCCGCGTTGCACTGCACACAGGCGCACCAAGCCACAGGCTCGTGATGTGATTGGGCCAGCCCCGTGTCAGTGAAGAAAAATAACCAATGGGCCACAGAGCAGTGTGTCTCAAAGGCCGGCCCAGTGGTTAGTAAACAAATTCTTGCAATGACTTTATTTGCCGAAATCATTATGCAGGCGGGACCAAACTACGCAAAAGGGGTTGTTTAGCAATGTGATTGGGCCAGCCCAGTGTCAATCGGGCTGCTGATATACTGGTTGTATGGGCTGGTCAGCTATTTAAATTAAAAGAAAAAAAAACATGTCGGGGGACTGTCGGCCCACGTAGCACATCGGCCCACCGGGCAAATGCCCAGTGTGCCCGATGGCCAGTCCACCCATGGTAGTATGGCAAGTACCAAGAGGAAAATCACATCTTGCCACATCATTCAAACTTCACAACTGCTCAGAACAGTGATATGGAAAAGTTTGTCATGGAAATGCAGTAGTATTGGTATTTGTCCAATGGAAACATGTTGAATTGTTGTTTTTTGCCCTAAATTCCCATAGGCACTGTATGTTTAGCAGTCTGTCTGAGATGAGGGACACTGTCAGTGTTCAGTTCCACTGCCATTTCAAACCATATTGGACTGTGCACTGTAAGGGTTATATACCATTCTGAAAGTAAAAAACCCAAATGAACAATTTCTTTAACAATGCACCATTTCCTCAAAGAATGGTTTGAGTGGGGTGCCCTGCCACTTCCCACATACCCCCTCAGCATTTTATTATTATTTTTACTTTTTTTTCCTGTTCAACTTAAATTTGTACAGTATGAGTGTAAAACTCAACTGGACCAAATAGAAAATGAACCAAAAGTGTCAGTTTCACTTTAGACTAGGAATGCAAATTTATAGATGACAAAGTTCCCTTTGGCCCATAAAGTCTTTAAAATTTCCTGCCATGTTGGAGTTTTTTGGAAAACTGCAACGATGTTCTCATCATGAACCACAATAACACCAAATAACACCCCTTTTCAAAAGCATACATTACAGCAGTGCAAAGGCAAGCGTAGGACAAAGGTTGCTAATGTCTGTGCCTTCAGGCTAATTGCTAAGCTAAACCAACCGTGGCGGATTTTGTTACATTTCTTATTGTGTTCTCCTTTTTCCTCAGAACATGGCCTTTTCAGCTCAGTGCCACCACTTGTCTTGGCTGTTGTGCTCAGATGCTTCCTTGATTCTGCCATTGTACATTTTCAGACAGAGGGGAGAGCAGTTCTTGTAAAAAGGGGAAGGAGTGTCAGGAGATTGAGTGCGGCGCGTTTTTGACAGCAAAAATTGGAGAGGATAGAGAAAATGTCTAAAATCATAAACATGGCTTGTCCACATTGATATTTGCTTACATTATTATGTCTTAAAAAGTCTCCACAACACACAGATTAGTTTCAGGATTGTTAATAAGTTCTAAAATTCCATAGTGCAGTTTTAAAATCCTCCTGCCCTCATCCCCTCTTTCTTTACATTTTACTATCTCGGTTTTCTCAGACCTGCTTGATCCTGATTAAAATGCATTAAAAAACATGATGACCTCTCTCCCTCACTCCTCTTTCTCTGTCTCCTTCCATCGCCTTTATCTTTACTTCCCCCTTCATCCTCTCTCTACTTCTTGCTCCCATCAACCTTTCCCCACTCTTTTTTCCTTTTTGTCTCTCTTTTCCTGCAGTGTCCCGAGGGTCTGAGGCCGATGAAGGATGGCTCGGGTTGCTATGACTACTCCAGGGGCACTGACTGCACGGATGGTTTCAATGGTGGCTGTGAGCAGCTGTGTCTCCAGCAGCTGGTGCCCCTGGTGGATGACCCCAGTTCCAGCAATGTGCTCATGTTCTGCGGGTGAGAATAACTAAAAATCTAAAGAAATGCTAATAAAGCAATTCAGGTTGTCAAATGTTTTTTTAGACTAAAGATTAACCCAGAATGTGCCCATGTTGTGTGGGTGAAGGGGTGGACTTCTGCACTTTTTCACTGACATTGCAGAGGTGCACTACTATAGAGATTCCATAATTTCAGGTGTTTTGGCAGAGTCTGGGGTCGGCTATATAATAACTCCCACATGAAAATTGTTCACTTACAATTAAATAGAAAAGTGCTTACAGTATGAAATCACATGCAGGCCTTTGTGTGTGTCTGGCTGGATCAAAAACTATAATCAAGAATATGGTTGCAAAAAGAGAAAGGAAGAAACTTTAATTGGAGGTCTCATGAAGAAAAATGCAAACCGAGGCATTGTGAACTCTGGTTATAAATCTCATGGAAAAATTTTTTTGTATGTTTTAAGGTAAACTGGTATTAATTGAGCATTGGGAATAGAGTTGTAACAAGAATTGATATTTAGGTACAAGGTAAAGGCAAATTTTGAAAGTGACTCTAGTATTACTGTTTTTAGTGTCAGTGGTATGAACATACCATCATACCTCACTTCGTTACTAATCTTACTGTATTTTCTGTAACTTACACTCTGTAACGTATCTTACTCTTATTCTAATGTACCCTAGCACCTTAGCCTACATGTTTTGTTGTTGTTGTTGTTGCACTTAAAAAATATATAGATAGATATTCATGCCAGCTAATCCCTGGGAAGTCCTCGGCTTGTTGGCACTAGTCTATTCAGTTAAATGTTTCTCTGTGCCCCCTTTTAATTTTCTTAGCCCATCCAGCCTGCCCTGGAAATCTCAGGGACTGTCTTAAGTGTCTGTAGCATTTGTAACAGTCTCAAAAGTAACTACTGGAGTCAGGACATCGCTGTACCAAATTACAAGAGGCTGCAGTAACGGTACCTAGCTTGTATTTGTCTATGGAATCAAATGGAATGGAGCATTAACATACAGGACACGTTTAATTTTGTAGCCTCTGTCAGGAAACATTGAATTTGACAGATTAAAATCTGTCCATAAACTGGACAAAATCTGGGCCAAAATGTGGCTTTAGGGGTGTAAAAAACTAAATTAACTAAAGTAAACTAAAGGAAAAACTATGCTGACACAATCAATGGCATCTTGCCAGTAATTCTCTATACAGTATATTTTGTTATCGAATTCCCTCTCCTGTTTCACACAGTACATAACATTTGACTCAAGAAAATGCAGAAGTAAACAAAAAGCAGAAATGATGTGGGAAGAACTCTTCTAATCCACAACAATTTTACTCCATCTGGTGGAGGGAGTGTCTGTGCATTAATGAATAAAATGAAAAGAAATGACAAATTTGTAGGTACCTAAAGAGGTGCTCCTTGTCAAATGGTTGTTGAAGTTGAAAAAAGCAACAACGGGTCCCTTTATTATTGTGACACTTTTGGCTGTTCACAAATCAAAAACTTATGGGCTCTTCCCTGGAGTAAAATCTTAATTCCCAGATATAGGGGACAGCGTTGAAATGAAATCCCCTCTCTGCAAAAGCTTTGTGTTATCATGCCAGACATTAATAGTTCCATACTATTGCATTGTCCTTAATCTCATAAAGGATGTTATGTTTACAGCCATTCACCAGGCTCCTTAGGGATAAAGGGGAGCATGCCCTAGAGTCCACATTGGAACCTGAGTGAAGATATACAGTACATACAACCAACTTCAAGCCCAGTCATAGTAAACTAAATTATGGCATGCCAAGTCCACCTGCAACGGTCAGCACCCGCAGGGTCTCTCCTTAGGTCTCCTACCATGCCACATAAACCTCATGAATATTGTTTCAATGCCCTGATCTACTTTTCTAGACATCCAAAAGAGGGATTTGAGAGGGATGCGAAAGCCGGGAGAGAATTTTAATTTTAATTAAACTAGACTAATCCGACCCATGAAAGACAAGGGGCAAATCATGCCCATACTCTAAATCCTGACTAATAGCAATAATCACCTGGGCAAGTTTCAGCTTCCAAAGCTCATTCAAATTAGGAGACACTTTGACTCCTAGATAAATGAAGCCAGGCCTTGAGGACATAAATGGGAGGCCATCCAATAACTCAAGATTGTCTAGGCAGCCTCTTGGCATGGCCTCAGATTTACAGTATCAGCCTTTATTTTATATCCAAATGTGAGACTCAGTTTTTCTAAGACTGACAGCACAGATGGGAGGGACTGATTGGGAGATGATAAAAACAGCAAGATATCTATTGCAATTCCCGTAATATCCTTATGTAGCCTGATAGCCACTACCAGTAGCTCTACTGCAATTGAGGGATCTCTCCTCCCAGCTATCCTCACTAGAGCCTCCTGTCAGGCTGCCAACACCGATGAAACGACAAAGTGAAACAGCATCATCTCCCAGCTGCTCCACTTGTGCATCAGTAGTGAAAGGAGAGAAGAGACTTTCCCTCCCTCTCTTTGACCCACAGGGTGAGAACAATGCTTCGGAGCTATCAAACTGTTTTTTGCCGCTTGCCAATCTTCTGACCCCACCTTCCTTGCTGATGAGTGGCCCCATGTGTGACAAAATTCATTCTAGGAAACTTGCATCTCCACGCAGCAGTTCCAGGTTACAACACGTATCTCCAGTCAATAAATAGTCCTGTATGTTAAATGCTCCCATCCCAGTGCCCAGCTGTGCCACCTCTCTGACTGGTCACTGCCCACAGTGGTCTCCAGAGGAAGAGACCACGCCTCCAGATCTGCTGAGACCAACTAACACTATTGCTAGTCAGAATAACACGGCTACACGGCAGCTTTCACCAAATCTCACAAATAGCAGCATGGCTCGCAGCAATCCTGGAATCCTGATAGTAGGTGACTCTAACATTAGATATATCAGTATTGTGGATGTCATCACCTACTAGCTCTCCTGGGGCAAAGTACACTCATTGAACTTCTTCCTACTCTCGTTGACCAGCACCGCTCTGTACACATACAAACATAATTGCACACGTGGGATGCAATGATGTCCTAACGAGGCCGTCCAGCAAGCTGCATGTTGACCTCAAATCGCTGTCCTACACCACTGAGAGTCTGGGGAGACATTACATTATATCTGGCCCCATCCCAACCCTGTTCAGGAGCTCTGAACGCTCCAGTAGATTTTACAGTCTTCACCAGTGGTTAACAGACCTCTGTTCTGTAACAGGTCTTGACTTCATTTCAAACTTTGACGAATTAAGCCAGTGCAGAAAATATCATCTGTACCTTAACAGTAAAGGGACCAAGCAATTAATTGGCAATTTTCAATCTTATCAATTTTTAGTTATTTTAATTAATTCTTATGTGTACCTTGACCCTCCCCAGACCTCCATATCACCCAGTATCAGTTTTATTCCTGATAATGACAGTCCTGCCAATTCATCCTCTGTCACAATATCTTATCTACAATTTCCAAGCAGCATAATGCAATCCTCTAGAAATTTGAACAACCTCATAACCATAAAACCAGCTGTCTGGTTAGATATTAAGATACGTTTTAGTTTTTAAATGAAAACTTACAACACATTTATTTCAGATAGCTTTTAACTATGCTTACTATTGGTTGTTTTAACTTGTTTTTTTGGTTTGTTGTTTGTTGTTCTTTTGTTTGTTTTTATTGTTTTGTTAGACTTAATTACTTCCTTTGCCGTAAAGTGCTTTGAGCCATACATTCTATGAAAGATGTTATAAAATTATTTATTTATTTATTTATTTTCCTTTTTCCTTTTCCTTTTTACCAACATGCTCCAATGTATCGGTGAAGTTTGGAATTGAGTTTATTGGAAGAAATAAAACAATAAAACAAAATCAAAAACATTTCTTATAATTGAACCTCTTAAAAATTAGGATTACAAAATACTTGCTTGATGAATCCTACAAAATATAAACATAAATTATTTTATTATTGTTATTAAATTATTTTTTCTAAGGGGAAGATGAAACAGTAATAAGCAGTGTCCAGTGCTGAAATCCAACAAGCACTACCACAGCTGATCTGTGGAGCTTGCAATAGTACAGCCTTTTTCCAGCTTTTTCCAGCGTAGTTACTGCATTAGACGTAGTAATAGTAGCAGTTTGTTTTTGTTTTTGTTTTTTTTCCTGGGATGAGTAAACATGGCAAGTTATTTGTATTTATTTATTTAATTCCCACATAAAGCCCTCTCAAGAATACAGAGCTGGTTTGTTCTAAAAGTAGTCAGGGTCTGTAATGCAATCCTTTTATATTAACTGGAATGATCAATTTTTACACAGGAACTCATATGTACCTTTGAGGTTTACCCTCCATATCGGAACCTTTTTTAGGATAATGCCATGATAAATGTGTGTGATATATTTGTTTATTTGTGCAACGGACTGTTTTGTTCCTCAAGCTGCCCAAACAGTATTCCAAACAGTTTGTATTTTATTTTATTATCATTATTTTATTTTATTTTATTTTATTTTTTTAGTTTCCTCAATCAATATTTCCACTTCTTCTGCAGCCAATTGTTTGGGACACTAATGTGTTTCCAGATGGTAGAGCAAATGCTTAAATTGTGCTTGAACAGTGTAAGTCTTTCTCAAATTAGCAAATTGCAAATGGGTTCATCTATGGATGGATAAATGGATAAGGCACTAAAGAGGCAACCCTCACAGGCACAAGGGATCACTAATTTGATGCTAATTAGTGCCTGTCTTAGTAAATCTGGCCCACAGTGTCTAC
Source organism: Myripristis jacobus (assembly GCA_900302555.1). Classification (NCBI taxonomy): domain Eukaryota; kingdom Metazoa; phylum Chordata; class Actinopteri; order Holocentriformes; family Holocentridae; genus Myripristis; species Myripristis jacobus. The sequence goes on from OMLB01032775.1 coordinate 23,875, forward strand.
AGCCTGTATCATCTTTAGTGATGAAATAGTATTGATTTCCCACCAACCCCTGGCCAGACACGTGAAAAGGCAGCCTGGTTTATTGCCTGACTCATAGAGTCTGTGTCTACCAAAAAAATTGCAGTTTCATCTTTCCTAGGGAGCAAGTGGTCAAGAGCTGAACAAGCTATGTCTAAATGTTTCCCCAAGGTCTTTGAAGGATTAGCCTTAAACTCTCTTTCTTGGGATTTGACCTGTTCCTCAAGCGCCAACTGTGTATTAAGTGCAATATTCTTTTCAGCTGAGGTGTGTGAGATAATGACACTTCTCAGATAAACTTTTACCAACTTCCACAGGACAGAGGATTGAGCTCCTGGGTTTTTATTAATGACCATGTATACATGATAACAAACATTATAGAGAGATGCAGTCACCACTGTCTGCTCAAAGAGTCTTTATCTGGTGGTGCGTGGGTTTCCCACCACTGCTTATGGCAGGGGAAACACTTTGAAGTGGCTGATACACATGTACTACTGTTTCATTATGATGTAACAATAATAAGTGGCCTCCAAATATGACCCTCACAGAGATTATAGCTTTCAGTGGTAAACTTACCCACATTACTACACTATTAGTGTAGACTTTAAATTATTTTTGTATTGCCAACTCAATTTTCACTCTGTATCCAGTTCATTAGGTATACCCAGCTAGCAGGGCTTTCCCTGGCTTTTTGGAAGGCAAAGGTGCTGCGTTAGGGGGTGGAGGGCAGTTGATTGTGTGTGTGTGTGTGTGTGTGTGAGAGAGAGAGAGAGAGAGAGAGAGAGAGAGAGAGAGAGAGAGAGAGAGTTTGCATGTGTGCACATGCATTCCTGTGTCTCAGCAGCTTCCCTTTGATCAATAAGGTAAATAAGTAAGACAGAGGTGCTGTAACTTCTGCTCCAGACCTTCTGGATCCCAAACACAAAACTGGAAGAGGTGACTTGAGTCCAGTAGAGCCGAGAGGATGTGCGTGTGTGCGTGTGTGTGTGTGCGTGTGTGCGTGTGCATTAAACTTAAAAGGTGAGGTGAGGTTTCCCAGTCCTCCGGGAGGAGAACCCCCTCAAGCAAATCTCTTGGAGAGGGCTTGAGGGGATTGATTTTTTAAAATATATTTTAATATAGCCTTATATGATCTTTTAAATACATTTTAATATTTTCAAATATACTTGTATGTGTTAGTGTACATAAAAAGTGTATTGGAAATTCAAACACCCCCATGGTGGATTATAGCCCCTCCCATCCCCAGTGTAGAATGGAGAGTGATACAGGAATGAAATTGTCTTCCCCTCTTGCCCAATCCTGATTAATTTCTTCCCATCCCATTTTGGTTCTTGGACTCTTGCCATAGCCAGTCCCGCCCCATTTAACCCCAATCCCATAAAACAATCACAGTTATTTCATGTTTATAATTACAGAACTTCTATCCAAACTTCCATCTTTCACGTCTTTGTGAAGGAGATTAAACCAAGGAAAAGCAAAGCAGAGAGAGGCAGAGGGACAGGGGGCCATGGTGGGGTGTGGTTTTTAATTAATCTTACATACAAAACTTTGAGCATGCCACGTCAGTAACTTTTACTGGGCAGCATGTTAGACTTGTCTTGCCTTTTCTGTTTCTGTCGAATTTGGAGTTTATGAAGCACAGCCTTACTGACCAGCCTTGCAGTACACTCACTATTTGAACCTGTGAACCTGCATGTGGTCACACACACTTTTGTATCTCTCTAACACACACACACACACACACCCACACACACACACAGCTGTGTTTCCATCACTTCAGTGGACATTACAGTGACTTCCATTCATCTCCTGGAGACTCATCCTAACCTTCACTGTAACCACTACAGGCCTAACCCTAACCCTAAAGTTAGCTTACCTTTAAATCAAGTCTTCAACCTAAGATTGATGATTTTCACTAAGGGGACTTGCTTTTTTTCCCCAGAAGGGAGGCAAGTCCCACAACATGACTGTGTAAACACAATTACATCCCCATAACATTAGTAATACCTGGCACACACAAACACACACACACATGCAGTCATGGGGAAAGGGGCCGAGTGCTGCTGAGAACTAAACTAATAACGTTGGTCACTGCTATGCCACTGCTTTGTTTATTTAATTATGCATTTTTAACTGTGGGTGAGCTGTTTATGTCGTTGACTTTGAGGTTTGTGTAACTGCATTTCCTTTGCAGCGGGTAGTGACATGGTTCAGGAACTTCATAAGCATATATTAGTTCTTAGAGTTAAATAACATATCGCTCCTGACTCCTGTTCTCTCCTGAGGGCTGTTTTCCCCGTCCCAGTCTAACCATCACAATGCAATAAGGTTCCAGCTGATCCAAAGTCAGCCTGAAAAATGTCAATGCCAGGACCCAATGTCAGCCAAAAAAATTAAAAATAATCTAAGAAACACTATATATCAGTATCATGTGCATCCTTACAGTATAATGACAGTGAAACTGAATTTTATATTATATTCTTTTATTTAAAAAAAAAAGATCAAAAGCTTCCCTTCCCTTCTTTTTGGCCACTGTGCCCCTACTCAATTTTCTCTATGCTGTATTTTGTGAGGACCTGTGGTGTGCAGCAGTGAGGAGACGTTGACATTATTGCTGTTCTGAACAGACTCCCAGGACATAAATTCTAACTTCACTCCCAGTCAAATGAACTCGCAGTCAGCAGAGCAGAGGAGCAGGCACATCAGTGCAAGAAAAATAGAAAAAAAAAAAGCCTCACTAATGATAAATTAGTAAAGAAAATAATTAGACTATTCCCCGACCAAACAGCCAGCACCACACCAGCAGATTGGCTTAACATCTCAAACAAACAATGCCTCGTTCACATCTAAGTTCGGTGAAAGAAGACATGCAACTTGTTTTCAGTTTAATGTGCTTTTTCCACATCTATTGTTCTGGTATTAAAACATTTTAATCTTATAAATAAAAAAAAATAAAAAAATCAAAACACATTTTTCATCCTTTGCCAAATGTAATATCCAAACTCAAGCACACAGCTGAGATATTCTCTAAAGAGCACTCGTTCTAATATATCAAATCTGAAATTGACCCTAATTTACAAATTTACACATTGCAGATTTGTTCTTTAGTATCCAGCTCTAATTTAAATTATGCCTCGCTGACATGACAGGTGACATTTTGCACATTTTACCAGAGGGTCTTCTGAGCACCAAATAGAGGACGGCAGTTGAATTCCACTGTTATTTGAGATTGTATTGATGCCATAGTTCAAAATTTGACCCAAAGCATGGTGCAAACCAAACATCACCTCAGCAATAACTCAGTGAGTCAGCCATTTTGATTTTGCAGATCCAGGTCCATGGGGAACAATAATTTACACCGTATGGGTCTTGAAAAGAGTTTGAGACTGTCCCAGGTTGTATGGTCAAAGTAAAAAAAAATAATGCTGAATACTGACTATAATCAGATTAAGTAGGATGAGCAAGAATTAAAAATAACCTTTCAAAACATGCTGCTGCAGGCATTAAATGTTGCCTGGTATGCAACCTCATTCTCACAAACAGATGGCAAACATTGGTTATAATTCACCTCCCTCCCCCCAAAGCTTGCAAGCATGCTATTAGATTTGAAAGTAGTATTTCACCTCATGACACACTCGACTGTTACGTGGCACCCCCCGATATGTTTCATTACCATTAAGTACATCAAGTCAGTGTTTTCAAAACTGTCATTTTTTTTTAGGCACAGAAATGCTGCGCTGTCTTAAATGCTCACAGTGTGTGTTTTAAATTATACAGTGAGGCTTTTTCAGATGAGAGATTAGCCAGGAAAACAATAGTGGTCTCTGTGATCCATTGGGTTTTTAAGCTCTGGTGTTTTTCAGCTTGAGATATTGCATATCGCAGTCTGCTTCTAAAGGACTGCCAGAGTCTGCTGAAACGAAGGGTGCACAAGGGTATCTGTGAGTGTTTGTGTGCGCGCGTGTGCGTATGTTTGTGTGTGTGTCTGCGTGTATGGATGTGGCTGCACATCTTTAAATGCATTCACATAGTTTCAGTCTTTGAAATCGCATTTGAAAAACGGAATTTTTATCATTTTGCTGCATTATGCATCAACCTGCCCCAGCATCAGCAATGAAAGCTATCTAGCCAGCCCTGCAACATACTGATCTTTGCCGTTATCCACCCCATCATGTTTAGCATTTTGCCTGTAACTGTACATATGTCCCATTTTTCTTCAAGTGCACATGTATTCTCAACCTTCTTCTCCTCCCTAGGTGTGTGCAGGAGTACAAGCTGGCAGCAGATGGGCGCTCCTGCCTCCTGCAGTCAGACAACTGCGAGGGACCAAAGTGCCCAAGGCAGGATGTCCGCTTCAATGACACCCTGTTTGGTGAGATGCTGCATGGATACAACAACAAGAGCCAACAAGTCAACTTGGGGCAGATCTTCCAAATGACCTTCCGGTAACTAGTGTACACGCGCACAAACACATACACACACAAACACACACACACACCCTAAAACAAATGCGCGCCCATCATCACAGTATGTACTCTCACGTAGAGACACACATGAAGAGCGTACTGACACAGACATGCACGTATTCACAACTGCAAGCAAGAATATGTGCACTTCCACACCCACACACACACACACAAAATCAAAAACACATACATTGTGCAGAAGTATTCACATGCACATTCAGAAATATAAAATTTAATGTACATCTTTTGAAATTATGCTTTTTCAGGTTTTGATATTGCTTAAGTATTCCATTTGTTGGCTTGGAGGTAACATTGTATATTTTCCATTAATGACACTGCTTTCTGGAAAAGACAATATCCATGTTCAGCTACTGTCAGACTCAAACTGCATCAAAAACAGACAACTATTACGCATTTTTTATTGATCTTTTTGTGATGAAGACTGCAAGATCACACAAGTAAAACAATAGGTGCATCATGTTTTTTTTCTAATTTCAGTGGGTCCATAGTATATACTCCCCTTTTGTCATCAGACTGTGATTGATGTAATGATGTATGTGTTTGGGAATATCTCTAGCCAGACTTTTTTTTTTTTTTTTTCATTTCCCTCCAGCATCAGTGTAGATGGCATTTATAATCCCCTGCTGAGAACTTAGCTTTCACATTTCAACTGCCTCCATTTCTCTGTGTCTCTGAGGAAGCATCAACAAGACTAACTGTCCTCTTTTATCAGTGCTGGGTAGTAGGAGACATATTATGCAGGCTTGAGATCCTCAGTGGAGCGGCTCTGACACTCAGCGGTTAAGTTTGCCTGTAGGGTGCTATATCTATGTGCACACGTGTGTCTGCAGGTGTGTGGGGCACACATGCATGAGCACGAAAGAGATGAGAGAGTGATGTTTGTGTGAGCACTGAAAGTGACCCGCCAGCACTTCCTCTACACTGTCAGTCAGCCAGCTTATTCTAGTTATAAAGGCCACATACAACCTGCAGTGAGATGCTGCTATGATAAAAGAGAGGTGAGGATGATCTGTCTTTGAACAGATAAACACTGTTACATTGACTGATAGGCAGGCAAAGCCATTCTGCTGCCTCCTGTTTCCTGCCTCCTATCTCTTGTTGGCTGGTGGTATTGGGCAGGGCCCTCTAATTAAAACAGCCTGGAACAGTTTGGTGGTGTACGTGAGGAATGTGCCAGTTGCCATGATTGCTTGTGCTAAGGACACTTGTGTAAGGACACTGAGTCAAAACCTGGCCCTGTATCTGCTCTACACTTGAATCCGCAGGCTCTTCATCTCATTTCATGCCGACCACCACAGATTTTTTTGTTTTGTCTATTAGCTTTTTGTTTATTCCAACCACACTCCACTTAGGCTGGCCATCATCAAGGGCCACACTGAAGACCCTTCCCCAGGCTCTCAGGGTCTGGTCCTCCTAATAAATAATGATCTGAATCTGGATTTATATAAAGTGCACGGCCTACTAGAGACCTCTCATACATTCTCTCAGACACTGACCAAGCTACACCATGTTTACATGTTTTGTCATTAGATAAAATTGTTTTCATACTTAGGCTGTTGAACTGGTGGGCATGCTTTCATTTCTAGTAGATGTGGTAGATGTCATCAGTTCTAACATCATATACGTTTGAGAGGTCACAAATGAGTTCACTTTTTTTTTTTGGCATTTCACTTTATTTCAATAGTGACAGTACAGAGAGACAGGAAAGGCAGGGGAGAGTGGGTATGACATGTGGCAAATGGCTCGAGCTGGAATCAAACCTGGACTGCTGTGGCAAGGACACAGCCTTGATAAGTGGTATGCACTCAATCCGGTGAGCCACCAGGACCACAGATAAAAAAGTGATTTTTGGAATGTGGTGTTTGGCATGCTCTCCAAACTTGTGATATTAAAACATGTTCATAAATGTCAATCACAGATTATATGTGTTTACCACTATGTTACAGTTTGTTAGAAAGCATTTGTTAACTGTTTACACTCTATTTACATGTTCCAACATACTGTGTTACAGAGCGGTTAATTTTGTGAGAACAAAGGGTATTTTAAAAGGGTTTGATCACATACAGCACAGTTAAGAGCACCCTTGATTTCAGCATTCAGGCTGCAGCCAAGGGTATTTTCATATACAGTGAAGCATGACTTTAATTTTGACAAATGTGTATGTTTTTAGTGGAATGTGGATTGTGATGAGATTTTAATGTTAGTCAGAAAGAGATAAGTGCTTAAAAAATAGTAAGATGCTTTAGGCAATCGTGACTGCTATTCCTATACCTTCATTTAACTGAATCAGTTCTAAATGTTGAGTTGAGTTGTTGAGTCCTAAGTAGTCTAAAAAAAATACATTTTTGCACTATTAGATAAAAATATCCCTGGCAGCAGAGTCCCTGAAAGTTACTGTTATGTAGTTAATTAGGATTTAATACACTGGCACACAGTTGTTTCAGCAGCTGTCCTGAAAGATGCCTCAGGGATGCCTGGCAGGCGCTCTCAGCTACACAAACAGGAAAGGTCTAATGGATGATGCATGTGTTAACTGGCTCAGGTTGGTGTATTTCAAATGGCTGCCAACAAGGTGAGTTTTTTATAAATAAACAAGACAGACAGAAGACAGACTATAGGCAACACAGACAAGTCACTAGCTCAGATTTTTGTTTCTTCAAGTGTAGGAGACCATACAAATAATGTGAGCCTTTATGTCTCCATTCTGAGCAGAGCAAACAGCACTGGATGTTGCAGGTTACAGTGTTTTGCCTTACTGGCTTGTCTCTTCCATGTCATGATTCAAAAGGAAATTGGGGAAAGTGAGATATGCTGAGTTTATGCTGTTAAAATTCCAATCCCTGTTGCTCCTGCAGCTCAAATGAAAACTGGTTGCGAGAGAGGATATTACCACATTAAAGTGTCATTTTGGTTTGATACAAAAAAGAACAGAACCTTCATAAATAGTAAGTTAATTATATTGTCAAACTGGTGAACTAAGGCTGCTGTTGAACCAAGCCCTCCAGCATATATAAAACAAAAATAAGCAGCAAACACACCTGCCCATGATGGGAAATATTTTGGATTTTACCACCAGTGACCAAGGGTGGATATTCCATTTCCTTGTTTGGGGGAAAAGAGACAGAAAAATTTCCATTCACCATCAGCAATCTGCTACCGCATGCTCCCTTTGAAAGCTGAGACTCCACAGATCGGCCTGTCAGTGTGCGGCTCAGCACCAAAATCACTGAACTAACAGCCCAAGAAGAGCAGAGAGAAACTTTACTTTATTCCACCAGGACCATAAAACAACATATTCATTATCAGAAATAAACATCTAACATTTTTAACAAAGCAAGCTGATTGAAAATGGGTCAGAAATTGAGGGAGTTGATATTTGAACGGGAGAGAGACATCCTGCCTCCGTAAACTGACAGGCATTATGGGGAGGCGGCTGCTACAGCGGCAGGCGAGAAAGCAGGTTTCACATCTCCCCCAGGGATTTCAACCCATGCCAATGACAGAGGTTAGCTTCGATGAAGCTGTGTGTCCTGTTTGCCCAGCATTTTAGCCATCTTTTTATGGCTTATTATTATTTTGTAATGCTGACAAAAGTCAAAGTTATTTACTTCAATTGCATTAATAGAAGCATGTCCAGCCAATTTATAATTTGTCTTCTAACAGACGTTGTATTTAAATGATTTTTTTTTTCAGGTTCGGTTCAGCTGGCCATAATAGATAGTCTAATTGTATACATGGTGTAATAAAGTCATTTAAAGCATAGAAGAGAACATTCACTGGAATTGTTTATTATGGATTTGGCTCAGCCAGACTTAATGGGTGCAGTATGCTCATGTTTGCCCCTAAAAGGATCATTAAGCAATTTTAGACCATAAAAATAGTTCACTTGTAGAGAAATTAATATATATTCCTTACATATGTTTTAAACATCCCACGAGATGAAGATTCAAAGTGTTTTGTAGGTATAGATAGATAGATGAAGCAATATTGACCACCATGATGGTGTGAATGGCTGGGACCATAAGAAGAGGAGCTTTATGCTAGCAGTGACAATAACATATTTGCTGGTACAGAGCAGTGAAGCAGAAAAGTTTCTATCGTTATGAGTGAAGCACCTTTTATACTTCAATTTAATCGCATCTGTGCACATAAACTGGTGCTATTCGACGTGTATGGTGTTCAAAAGAGTCTCTGTGTAGGTGTCGTGTACCTGTACCAGCAATTTCAACTTTGTGTCAAGCCTATGTGAGGCTGTGCACTCTAATTTGTTCATCATAAGGGGAAATCTGTGTGTCTGTATGCTTTACAAAAATGTAAGGTGTTTTAAGCGTAGAGGTTCAAAGTGTCCTCTACTGAAGAAACAGAAATAGGCAGATCATCATCATATTTCTTGGTTTAACAAGTCAGTTAAGGCCTGCACCTCAAACATTTGACCAGTGATTGATTGATCAAATAATGGTCGGATGATGAATGAATGGTCAGAAGTCTTAGACTGAGCTGATCAAGTACTCCGTTTTTTTCTTTATTTCATTTTTTCACCACTGTGTCAGCTGGTCTTTACCACTTTGGTAAAGAGCAGCATGACACAGTCGAATGAAATCATTTAGTCTGTTGTCTGTAATTTTCCAAGCATTGTTTTGACACACCACTGTTTAGATTGGTGGATTCAATAAAAATACTGTTAGATAACCTCCTAAGACCCAGTTGGAAATTGTTTTGTGTTTGGGGAAATAAAAACAAGCTGTAAAAACAAAAATGAAAGCATATATTTATGTGGTAATTCCAGTGTGTACTCTGTACAGTACATCAGGACTCAAGAAGTAGTTGCACCGCAGAGGCTTGGTGCTGCTCAGCGGGGATACACCCACACAAAGTCCGCCTTTGCAGCGCTGAGTTCTGCCTCTAGGATTTAGGCAGCTACTCACTAAATACTCACAAGTAAAAGAATATTTTGAGAAAGAAATAAAAACAGACCCTTGCAGTGACCTAATGAGATAATCAAAGTTTTAATCAGAGCGTACAAAACAGAATAAATACAAAGCTTCTGATGGGGTTTGGTGGAATGAAGGGAAAACTCTATGCTCTCTATCAAAGAAAAATGAGAATTAGGACTCAATAAAATGAAATATGATCATTGCATTACTATGTGTAACATACAACACACAGCATTCATTTCAAAGATATGGAGGGAATTCAGTTGAAAAAATATTCTAAGATTTTATTAATTTTTTATTAGCCTTGTTGGAGGTCCAAAGGACAAATTAACATTAAACATGTGCATATATTTTGCAAAGGGTGTTAAATAGAATGCAGAGTTACGAAATCCCTGAGATGTGGACACATGGATAAATGGACAGAATACAGTACCCAGTAAAATAAACCCAATAATGAAACTGTATATGATGGAGTGGAAAAAACAACAACAAAAGAATAACCAAGCAAGCACCGGACTAGGGACAAAAAGTATTGTGCATTATTCATCAGTGCACCTATTGTATGCATCACCCAATCTTGGAAAGAGTACTGGAAATTGTTACTCAAGTAAAAGTATTTTTTACTTAGTGGATATTTTACTTAAGTAGAGATAGACGTACTACTAAGTAAAAGTAGAAACACAACTAATGTAAAATCTACTCAGAGTACAAGTTACTGAGTTACTTTTTAATTTGTTAGATGCAACCTTTATATGAAATCCTTAAGAGTACCAAGTTCAAAATAGATTCTTTTCATTTCCATGACTGATCACTGATCAATTTGACATTGTGTGATGGGACAGCACTGGCAGAGACAAATGCTGATTATACAGTGATAAAAATATAAAATAACTAATCATTAAAATTCTAAGTAATCTCCACACTGAGCAGAATATTTTAAAGAAGTAACAATAATTTGACTACCCTCATTTTAAACTGTTTTAAAATTACAGTTACTGATATTTTGTATTTTAATATGTAAAGCTGCTACATGTGCTCTGTTACTCCCTAACCCTGTTGGCAAGTTGTAAGACATCTGTCTTGACAATTTCCTTAAGTTATTCGTCTTTCGGTCCTCCCAGACAAGACAGTCTCACTGGAATATAATCCTTTCTTCTCCGTGCCTAACTAAATGTATGTACAGTATGTATGCCTTACTGCATGTCATCTCCTCAAAGTGATTATTCTGCCTATCAAGTTCACTTTCTCTTTTGTCAAGAGGACAATAGTTCTCTCTGCTGAATGACTTGTTCCCTTGAAAAAAAATCCCACAGCCACTCTATTTGTCTTGACAGTATTATACGGTATTTTATATTCTTATCATGTCCTCCAAATTCCCCAATGCCATCTTTGATATGTAGATTCAAGTTCTACCACACATTCCCACATCCCTCTGTCTTCCCCCTCACTCTACTGATTCATTCTGTTAAACCACTATCTGCTCTCACATCAATTGTAAAATGTAGGACGATAGAAGTAAATTACTTTATTGTGGCCGAAAACACCACAGGTAGTGTTTTAATGTTAAATATTGCCTTTGATTTATGACACTCTCACTTTGTACATTTCCTTGTGCATGGGCTTGCAGTGGGACATGGGGAATGTATTTTGCGAGTTCTTATGAAATTACAGAGTTATACAATTTCATGGGAGCATGCATTTGGGCAATAAGCCTACATGTGGTAATGTGAATGTCACGGCTGAGAACAATTCAATTATATTGTGAATGTAATGTAGCAGCGCTGAAAACTATGACTTATGATGTAAAGATATGAAAACGCAGTCCGATGCCATCTCCTCATTAAACATCACATCACCCTATGTTTATTGCAAAAATCCACCTGAAATGGAGTGTATTTGAATTTATTTCCATGATCTTACGTTATATATACTTTATTATATAAGAGATCAGATATTCAAATGTATACAGCAACACCACCCACTTCCTCACTTTCCTAGTTAGTTTGCAATGTACACACATTACATTCTTGATGTTTAGGCTTTGGCCTTTCAATTTTCCATATCTAGGGTCCTTGTGCAGTTCTGTCTTTGTGGTTCTAAAATGTTAGAGTATCACACAAACACACTCGCACCAAATTGCAGTGAGTGGACAGTGGTGGATGTGTGTGAAGGGTGGTTGGGCAGTGATGACAACCATCCATCAGTCCTGAGGAGAGAACATTTTTGCTCTTGTCACGTGATCCGCCCCCACTATCACACACACGCATTAACCACTGTGTGTGATGAGGGGGAGCTGAACGCATCCAGCCATTACATCACATTACATACATTACATTACACTGTCATACAGGAGGTGCTACGGCCAAACTGACTTACAACAAGTACATTTTGTCTGCAGCAGCTGTTTTGACCTTGCACTTATTCAATGGTGAGAGACAAAAAACACAGCCACATGCACTTATATGCATACACATAAAAATAGACTCGCTGATGGGCACACTGCAGGAACATGGAACAATTTCAAAGCACAGTGCATGGGAGAAACAAGTACATAGTGCTGGGTTCATTTGTTCACTGACAGCAGCGTTGTACTTTTGGAAGTTGTTATGTTGTTTGCTCTCTCCATAGATATCTACAAGTTAGGTCCTTTGATTGATAAGGAGGACAGGCAGTGTGTTTATCAGCTTATAGTTAATTCACTGCCATCGGGAAGGGCCCTGAGTGCAAATGCTGTTAATTGATAATTAAGAGATATTTGGATAATTAATAATTGTTGCCCATTTTCAACCTTTTTGTGGTTGCTATTTTTTCCCGGCTTGTCCACTGAGAAATGCACAGCAAAATAAATACAGTTAGAAATATGGGCTGTGACAAATGAGATGCAGTGATGCGATGTTTTTTGAGAAGGGAGAAGAGAGAAAAGTTTCACTTGCTTTTATGCAGTTTTGCTGCCACCCTTGTCACTCTGATGCGTGTGACACTTGCTGTAAACAAAAGTAAAAGGAAAGACAAAGAGAATACAGTAGGTAACGAAGAAAAGAGACCAAACCACACTCTGCATCAACCTCTCAACCCCCCTCACCTTTCATACTGTGACAATTCCAGAGCATGAATAATTTGTTGATCTGGCAACCCACAAGGTTTGCAGCCACAAATACAGCCACACTGTTATGTTCCTCACTAATTTCTGTTATTTATCTCCTCTGTGTACACACCGGGGCTTCTCCAGGGCTGTTGAGTCAACACACATTACAAGAACATCTCTTCCCACTTAATGAGTAACCAAGAGACTATTAGGCAGCCTATTCAGGTGAAGGGTTGAGCTCAAGTATCTGCCCAAGGTGGCTGAGAAGCTTCTTAATTCTCTTTCTCAAACAGCCCCTCTGCTTGCTGTTTATATCACTTACCAGGAAAGGACAAACATGCAGACACCCAGGCAGAATTTCTTGAAAAATAATAATTTAATAAAAATAGTGGCAAGCAGGCTCAGTGAGGTAGGTGGTCATACTGTACACATTATTACTTCAATAGCTGAGGGTACAAAAACAGCAGGCAGAAAGCAGAACCACACTTACAAGTATACTAGTAAATACAAGTATACTATCAGAACAAAAGGCCAGCAGAACAGTAACAGATGGCAAGAATCAACTGGATAACACACAAGACAAAGAGTAGAATTAGGAAGAGCAGGAAGCAGGCTGGCAAGTGAACACAGTGGCCAGGAGTGATGACACTGATGGGGAAGAATTGTGCAGGAGGGAAACACTGCAGGCAGGACAGGAACTGGAAGACCTAGGGAGATACATAAGACAGAGAGAGAGAGAGATAGAGAAAGAGAGAAGCCCTCTTGTTACTATTCTGGAAATCCTCCTGGTCATGCACTAGAGGCATCAACAAAACCAGCTGTGAGGATGGGTGGGACACCAAAGCCAGGGAAGTAACTTGGGAGGATGGGTAGAGCACCATCGATGCTTGCTGTTCTATGCAGGTACACAACCGATGGCATGGCTCAGTTGGATAGCCCAAATGCTAGAGACACTGCTCAGGTGGACTGGGAGGAAAAACACCACCACATGATTTCTTGGGACCCAAACCTGAATAAAAGAGACCCAGAACTGTGCAACAAAGCAAGTTCCTGAAACCGAGCAACCAAAGCACAGGGGAATAGGGTGGAGACTGGGACAGAGGCTGGGGCATAGATGGAGGCTAAGACAGACAGAGGCAGATGCAGAGACAGAGACACAGGCTAATAGAGAGGCAGACATGGACGCTGAGAGAGAGGAAAGAGGCAAGATATGAGCCTGATGCTACATGTGCAGCTGAGGTATAACAATAGACTGGAGGACAGATGACTGGAAGACAGGAGAGCAAGAGGTCAGCCAACAAAAATTCTTGGAGGCCAGCTGAAGAGGAGGCCAGCAGGGAGGCCTGGACATCTTGGGAGTTTAGCTAACTGAGACTGGGAGAGGCTAGATGGCATAACAGGGAGGTGGACAGACATGGAGGATGATGAGCTTGCTGACAGAGGGGCCATCCATCATTGAGACTGTGGGGCCAACAAAGACAAACTGAGGAAAGTAGCCATTGGAATCACTTGGGAACCAGCCTGCTTGGACCCAGGGAGGGTAACTGCCTGGGATGCTGAGAGGCAAGCTGACATGATGGAGACACTGCAGGCTGAGCTGTGGGTGGTGGAGACAGTCGATACTGGCCAGACTGTGGCTGAGACTGGAGACTGGCAGTCAGGCTCGTACACAGTCAGGTGGGTGGTCATACACAGTCCCAGTAGACGATGGTACAAAAACAGCAGGCAGAGAGCTGAACCTGACCTATACAGAACAACAGGTGGGCAGAACAGAAAGAATGAACAAGAACAGACAGTGAGAAGGAGCTACATAACACGAGGTAAACATTAGAAAGAGCTAGCAAAGACAACAGGTATACACAAGCAAGCAGTGATCAGAAAAGTTGGTAGGGTGGGAAACAGGCAGTAAGCAGGCTGGTGCAGACAGGTGACGCGGGAACACAGTTGCCAGGAGTGATGAGACTGATGGGGAAGAGTTGTGCAGGAGGGAAACTCAGCAAGATAGGAAATGCAAGACCTGGGCAGACAGAGAGAGAGACAGAGAGAGAGCATGTGTGTATTCAGTAAATTGTAAACAAATGCTATTATCAACACTGACCTAAGATGATCATTGTAGATCAGGACAGGAGTGTAAATTGTGAGTGTTTTTTTTTTTTTTTTTTAAGGCATTTCTGCTTTATTTGACAGTAACTGTAGAGAGAGAGAGAGGAAAGGCAGGAGAGAAAAAAGGGATGACATGCAGCAAATGACCTGATGTCCGATGCAATCAGGACTCAGCCTTAACAAGTGGCATGCACTCTTATCTGGTGAGCTACCAGTCCCAGTAAATTGTGAAGTATATTCAGGGAAAATAAACATAAACAGATAAACACAAGATTAAAACTTGTTTGACTACATACCTTCAGAGAGTGAGTGAAACCTGCATCTCTTGTCTGTTTGTAAGTTTGTTTGTTTGTTTCTCTGTGTGTGCGTGTGCGTGTGTGTGTGTGTGTGTGCGAGTGTGTACAGGCACGCTCATGCACAAATGTCTGTGAGTGAAAATGTTTGTGAGCAGCTTTTGTGAGTTTGATTCCCATACTGTTTCAAATGAGTCCAAATAATAGCTTTGGAAAGATGTGGTGGAAAGGCATTTGTCACTGTGAGGAACTGGAGGCAGTCCATTCAGATACTCGAAATGGGCAGTCCATCTGTCTGTGAACATGTTAAATGGATTCTTGCAACATCATTAAGTTAAGCCGGTAACACCCATATATACTCACACACACATACACATCCCTCTTTGCGAACCTTCAGTTGCTTTTACGTAGTGGCTATGTAACATTTTCCAATTTAACTTCTCTGACAATTATTATGAGTGTGTCTGGTTGACATATTCAATGACTGCTACCTCAGACAGCCTGGCATATTTAAAATGGGGACAGTTTATTCAGTTGCTGACACTTTTGTTTTGTTTGACATTCAGTTTTAATAGGGTTACTCTAAGTTAACCCCTTACCATCCCAGCCCTTTCTTAGACACATTTTAGTAATGGTGCAGGGGATCTTCAGGGGGAGATGAGAGGTCAGCAGTAGATGCCAAATACAAAATGGTATACATCATCTGAAAGCTGTGAAGCTCAAGATTGATTTTGGATGTAGCTCAGTGCTGTGGGTAAACTTATTATAGTCATAAATCTGTAGTAAACGTGTTTTTGTCAGTTGCATTTTTTTTTTTATTCATGTGTCTTGAGTTGTTGCAGCAATTTTTGGATTGATCCCATTTGTTACACAGATTTGGTGTGATATATAACCATTTTTGACCGCTTGAGAATGAATAAAAATGTTCAAGTATCCATCCAAAATACCACATTAGGGCACCTAGTCCTTGAGGAACATCCTAGAAAAATCCATGCTTTGATTTGGTGTCAAAAACTTTTGATATTTGGAGATTTCTATAAGAATTGCAGTTTTCAGTGATTGGATGGCGAGCATTCTGTTCTGGAAATTGCCCAGAGATTCGGCCTGATTGTCAATATACCTGGAAAACCATACATCCTCTGAATGGCCTCGGTCTCTAGTTTGTGGTTGTAAAGTTTCATGAGGCTGTGAATCTCTTAAGATGTCACAACATGCTATACAATAATGTCAAATGGTCTCACTATAGTGGAATGGCTATGAAATGAAACATGAATCAAATTTGATTTCATCTATCATATTCTGCTCAGGGGTCAGTTGTTGAACACTGTTGTTATAATTTGCAGGTGTTCTTTGTGGGCCAAATACCAGTGGCGAATTGACACTGCAAAGCAAAACAAGCTGCGCTGGGTCAACAGTGGAACGATTATGTGGTAATATTTCTCCAAGTGTCATGTACATGGCCTTGATTTTGTGTATCCTTTTGCCAGAGCTTAGCTTGGTGGGTTAACCACCTCAAAGGCATCCAGGTACAGACTAACTGACAGAGAAGATGATGATCCTTGTAAAATGGCATTTTGTTTGAAGTATTTGCCATCATTAACATCATTTAAAACCATATCACTGTGCACATGTAATTTAGACTGCATACTGGTCTCTCACATTGGACTGCTTAAACAAGGCAGCAAGTGTGTCCTTTAAAGGGTACATACTGACAAAATCGTTCTTTACCAGTGTTGTCTGTTCCTATGTACATCTGAACAGGTGCAACATAATCAAAATTTTCTTTGAAATATGTTTTCCTGGTTCTATCTGATCTCAAAACACCTTTTTTGTAAATAGTTAACAGATCCTCTTGTTCAAGTTCCGTAACTATTTTCTGGATTTCATCGTTAGTAATGTTTAACCCTGTCATTTTCTCCTCTACCTTTTTAAGCACATGCTTCATTCCACTGCTGTGGACCTCCTGAAATTCCTCAACAATGCGCTGCACTGTTGTGGCTGGCAAAAGCAGTTTGGCCTGCAGTTTTAAATAAAACAATGCTGGATTCTTTAGATATGTGTCAGGGTTCAAATATGGGTTCATTCCATCACTATCATCAAGTGATGGATCAGTTATCTCATGATCATCTTGGACTTGGATGTCTTCAGCTTGGATATGAGTATCTTGTGGTGGCTGTGCTACAAATGACTGCCTATGTTTTCTTGATATGTGTGTGGCAAATGATGTCCTCACTCTAAAATATTTTGAACATCCTTCAAAAGGACAACTGACCTTTTTGCCATTCCGTATGTGTAATCTTAAATGAACACACAGCAAGGAAAAATTATCAGCCACATAATCACATCCTTGAACACTGCATTTGAGGTCACCACTATGCTGACACCTCTTCTGTTTCTGTAACACAGCAGGTATGTAATGTTAAGCCGGGGTTCACTAGAACAGAACCAACAATGCGGATACGGTAGAAAAAACAGTCTTTTAATGAACAATGTGCGTTCACAAAAACACAGAGACAGACAGGGAAATCCAGGAGAGGCTGGGTGCAGCAGGCAAGGCACGGAGGGGCAGACAGGACTCGGGCAGGCAGGCAGGTCCTAAAGGTAGAGCAAAAATTCCGAGAGTCAAAAAGCAGGTCAGCAAGACACAAGTCAGCAAAAATCAAAGACAGGAGCCGGGACGTTACCACGCATGGTACAGGACAAACTGGCGATGAGTGGAGGTCTGAACCGGGATTATAAAGGCTGTAGATTGATGAGATGATGACGGGATGAAAACCAGGTGCGTGAGTTGAACAGGTGAGTAGGAGAAACCAATAAGCCTGCCATGCCCAGCCTGCAGGGAAAAAGCACACACAAGCACAGGGGGAGGGGAACAAAAAACACACACATAGACAGAGACGGCTCCTAACATGTAATTTCTATGCATGTGAGACTTTAATGCAGAAAATGTCCTGAAATTGCAAGGACACGCATCGATGCCACATGAAAACCTGTAGTTAGCCACGTTTCTATGACTTTTTGCATGGGCGCAAAAAGTTTTAAAATTGGCAGTGCGGTGGCTGCAAAACTTACAGCTATACATATTGTCAACACATTGAAATAATGTAATGTTACTGTGAAGGGCAAAGAAATGCACCTACGAACTGCTTCGGCTGGACAGTGTGCACTGTAACTGAATTAAAAATCACTGACTCATCAGTTCTCAATTTTTGGTAAGAATTTGTACTCCCTTTTTGTTTTTTCTTCCGATTTCTCTTTTTATTTTTGACTATTTTTATGTGATATGATTTTATGCACGTCTGTTGGACCCCAGGAAAAATAGCTGAGCTAATTAACCTGAACTGACTTTTCACGGGCAATACTAACGTTACCGCCACAAAATGTTTCATTTAAATGAACAGTTGAAGTGAACTAATGCTTAACAACATTAATAATAACGTTAACCAACAGTATTAATTAGCAGTAGTAACGCTCCGTTTCTGCAACAGTTTAAGTTAGCTAACGTTAAAGTTAGCTTCAACGTCAGCGACATTACTGCAGACGACTGGCGCTATTATTTGCTTAGCTAATGCAGATACTGACCTTGGCTAACCCCAGAGAATTAAATATCACATGATAACGCTGACCTTTTCCCCCCTTTATTACCTTGCTTGCTTTCTTGGTGGTCTCTCTGACGGACGATAAAATCACTTCTCCAGAAGTCCGTTGTGTCGGTGACGTTGAAACCGGTGTTGGTTCCTAACTAACATTAAACCGTCAGCCACAGTTAATCCATCAAAATGAGAAAGAGATAGAACGACTTGTAACGTTAAACAAACAGAAAAAACGTTAAACAAACGGTGTCCGTCACTGAAATCCCCCCTCGGTAAAACCTGTTGGTTCCACAAGCACCGTCAGCCCAAGTGTCTCATTCCAAATGTCTGACTGAGAATAAAACAGATAAAAATGACTGGGTCTGGTAAAAGGCGCTAAAGGCAGCCGTTAAAAAAAATACAGTATCATAAATCATTTTTTGAAAATACAGTACGGTACTGTATATTGTAGATGTGATCACTAAAACTTCACATGATGCAGTGCAAATTACAGTAATTTACTACAAAGGGAATTTACAGTATATTACTGGCTGATATGTGGTAAATAACTGACATGACTGACATCATCACATATGAATAAATTGTGGCTCATTGAATCCTCAAGAGGCTCAGCTTTCCAGTCAAACCCAGTTTATGCAACTCCAAGACTGTTTATGCCCCAATCTGCACAAATACACCATTTTAGAATAGGTGAAAAGAACACATTTGTACTGCGTGCAAAAAACTACATGGTTTGTGCCCCAAACTGCATGAGATTAGCATTTAGTGGACATGTATGCAAAAGGGAGACCTGTAAGTGCCCATATAACCCATTTTCATTCAGATATCTTGAGGTCAGAGGTCAGGGACCCCAGCCATTCTAGTTTTTCCCTCACCAAGAACTAGCCTAGCTTTACAGCGATATTTAGCCTGGAACAGATCATAATGGTAAGGGGTTAAAGCATCAAACAGTGATGTTAAGACTAAAAATAACATTATATATAAATAGTATTTATTATAATTTATTCTAGTATTATTTATTTTCTTAGGTATGTTTCATACAATGTACATTCACATGGGATAATGACTCAAACTCTTTTGTAAAGTACTCAATAAGTACACACGTGCGTGTATTTTCAGGTGCTGAGTCCATGTAAGGTCAATTCAAATTTAGTGGAAAGACTTAACCCACTATAGGCGCTCCCAATAAAAACCACAGTTTATTATGGCATTTTGGATCAAAACACAATATTTTGAATGCTCATGGACTCTTTGTCATGTGAGGGAGACTCTAAAGGCTACGTGACAAACAGTCCACGACAGATCAAAACATCACATGTTGATCTAAAATATTATAATAAAACTGTGGAATTTATTACAAGTGATTATAGTGTTGGAAATCTTTTCACTAAAGTTAAATCAAACTGTGCTTTAGACTTATAAAAAATAGATATTTTTCCATACATAATATGATCATGTTACTCAGCACCCAATGATGGTTTATATAAAAGCTGGGCTACACCAAACCACTAGCTATCACTATAGATTTCCAAAACCTGTGTGGAAATGGTGTTTCAGAGGAAAATTGCTTGGCGGACCTTGGAACTTATTGGACATTTCTGTTCCTAATTATCTGGCATGTTTACCTATCTATCCTGCACCACATAGGATGTAGTTATCTTATCGTACCCACAGCTTCAACAGTTTGTGCCAGCTGCTGACAAAATTCTTCATTTGCTGGCATGGTGATAAGCTGTCTGACATTTTGATCCACTAAAAGCTTTGTTTTCAAATATGTCAAAACATAACATTTATAGATGTGTTAATTGTCCTCGCACAAATTGCAGGAACTAGTTTTGGCTCTCATTCACACATTCATGCCTAAATAGAAAAAGGACTTTATGAGAAACATTGCATATGTGAAAAGAGTTTTAGAATTCCTCTCTCTTCTTTCCCCTTTTCACAATCCCTCTTAACTACACATACACACACACTGAACTCTGTGTGGCAGTGTAGACAGAAAATGCAAATTTCCTCAAAGCTTCT
>OMLB01032802.1:1387-21193 GCA_900302555.1 Myripristis jacobus
GGACAAAATGCTCCATTGTGCCTTTGCGGCAGCGTTGTTCAATGGGCCCTCTGTGTGTCTTGAATCCTGGTCCCTGAAACCCCATCGCATTAACTCATCTCAACGCTCTGTTAACTTCAGCTTGGTCACTCAGAGAAAGTTAAATTTTCCATTCAATGCGGTGTCAAGGGCTTTAAATCTGCTTGTATTGTACAGTATAGCTTTATTTACTCTTTCAGGGCCTTTGTATCTATTTTTGTCTTTGTTATTATCTTAAATAATCCAGTTTTGTGTCAGGAATCATTTCCGTTACTTTTTTAGTCATCTGCACGCTACATGCAGTTTGTAGCCTCACATCTTATGATCTGGAAAGCTTTTTTAAAAAATAATCGGTGCCTTCTCGTGCTCGGTAAATCACCACACTGCCAAAATCTGTCATTTAGTCTCACAGTGATCAAAATCTTGTTTCTCTTAAAACAAGTGAAAAAAATAAACTTGTTTCCCGAATTTTCTTGTTGTTTTCTTGGTACCACTGGGCCGATCTGCCTTATTGTGCCTTGTCTCAAGATATTTATGCTTGAAAATATATCTCAACTTAAAATTCTTGAAACTGCATTGGAAACAAGGGGGATTATTCCACTCCAACAAGCAGAGTCTTTCACTTATTTTGAGATAAACAAGATTTTAAAACAGAATATGAGAGTAAATGACTTGTTGAGGTCGGGATTTTTTTGCAGTCTTTAGGACAAACCTGTTTGGCTCAAAGGACTGCGTAAACAGATTTGCCTCGACTAACACTTTCTTTCGTCTTGCCTTTCCAGTGCTCAGACCTGAACCTCCCTCCGGACAGCGGGGAACCGCAAAAGATTGGATTTAAAGGGATCATCACCATGCCCAAACCGATAGAGTTCAAGAGCTCGATCAAAGAGTGCGGCCAGGTAACCCGGGGAATTGGAGCGATATTAAATTGTGGCGTGGCTGTAGTTTTAGTTTCTCTTTACGTAAGGGACCGAAACCGCCCAGTGTCAACTCGGGCTGAGTCTTTGGTGGAAAGGTCACTCTCTCTGGCTGCGGACGCTGTTCCCTCGCCTGGGAATTTCCTTTTTGGCCTTTTACTTTGGTGTAGTGTATCAGTAAAAGCTGCATGTCAGTGGAAGCAGTATCACCTTATATGAACTTTTTAATTTGAAGTTGACAAAGTGTCCTTATTCGCATCCATTCTGCAGTTTACTCTCAGAGAGTGTGTGAATGTGTTGCATTGAAATTTCAATGTGAGTTTGTTTTAGTCATCCAAGGTGAAAGGCTTCCTTGTTTTTTGTTTTTTTTTCTACTTTCTCCTCCTTCCCAGGATGCTGTCTTCATGGAGACCTTTGTGTTTGCGCTGCGTCTCCAGCAGTTGCGCTGCAGCGCCTTGGTGCTGCGGCTGCAGACGCACAATCCCAGGAAACGCACCGTGGCTCAGTGTGTCGTCAGCCTGCGACAGCTCGGCCCTCAGGAGACGGAGCACTGGCTTGACCTCAGCCCGCCGTCCAAAAGCTCCGTGAGTACTCAGGGACGTACAAGTCAGGGCCACAGCGCTTAAATCTGGTCTCATTCTCGAGTCTGGCCAAAATTTATTTCCCCTGAAAAATATATGTCGGCTGGCGGTGTGCCTTCGCTTCGCTTAATGTCAGGGAAGAACATAACAAAATCTTTTCAGTATTTGTGGATTGTTTCCTAAATCAGTATGAATAAATCAGTCTACTTACCATTTATTACGTTTATTTCCCCGGGTGGACCTGCTGAAGCACATTTTTCACTCCTCCAGACCAGTCCAGAGGCGGGCTTCAGACCTCTTCTCTGATAAACTGAACTTGTGTCAGCCTCATGCCATTTTTCTTTCTTCCTCCATATCTAAAAAAAATTCAAGGATGTGTTTTTCTCCTCGTGGTCTACCCTCAGTCCCCTTGAACATGATTTTTGAAAAGAAACATACGCTATGCCTTGTCTATTTTGGTCATGAATGGGACTTGATTTGCCCTCGTCTCAGTCTTGACCTGGTTTCAACCCTGCTTGGACTGGTACCCAAGTACCCAAGTTCTACCCAGAGACATTTGTCAGATGGTTCTACCCAAAAAAACAAACTTTTTCGAAGAAATTGTTCCTGCATGGGTTTTAGGTGAAACCATCAGAAACTGAAAGGTTTCTTGCCAAAACATCCTATGAGGGTTCTTGGAAGAATTCCTAGAAAGTTGGAAAAGGTTCCAGGTAGAGACTCCAATGAGGGTTTTGGTGAAACCACTACATCATAAAAGCGTTTTGTGTATTATCCCTCATCAGGTGTTTGAGTTGGAACCTTTTACCGAGGCTGCAAGGTATAACTTTTTATGTTGAGTTCCAGGAAGAACCTCTGAAAGGATATTACTTTTAAAGGGGCTCCACCCAGAACTGAAAAATAGTTCTCTTATGAGGACAAGCCAAAAAACCCAATATGGTTCTAGGGCACGCTTTTATTTTTAAGAGTGTAGTGTAAAATGACAATTTAGTCTAGATTGTTGCAATAACACAACTAAAAGTAAGACAACAGACCTGCATGTTGGTGGAAATAAGAGGATCAAGATGGTGATTTTTGTCTGTAATCAATGCTGCGTTTGCTGTGGATGTTCACAGCGACTGACCTGAGATACTCCTGGTTGCTGCAATTAAATGATATTATCTCTCTTGTTGACCTGCTGCTGTGATCAAGAGGAAGTAACCTGAGGTGTGGGAATATCCCAGACGTTCAGAAATGATCCGGCTTGTCCTTCTTCTATAGGCTGCTTATCTGTTTATAAGCCCTTTTGTGTGTGCACAGTAAATAAGAACAAAGCACGAAGCACTGTGTGTTCTTCATAAAACTGTCCCCATGATGTATTGTGGCCCTCTGGTGCGTACACTTTTAACATGGTAATGTATGCAGCGATGCCGACTTCTCTGCTGTTGCATAATCGCGGGGTAGAAAAGAGAAAGTGGATTCATTAGAGAGGGAAATTGGGAAGCAGCTGCTTACTGGGAAAAGCCAGCAGACCGTGGACACTGGAAATGTAATGCATGGAAAGTAGGTCAAACCTCAAACAGTTTCAACAGCGGAGAGTGGTTTAGTTGATAAATGGGTGCAGGTCTGGGAAAGTCACAGTAAAATGGGAACTGTTTCTGCACTTGGGAAATCAGACACTGAATCATAATGATGCTCTCAGAGGGCCACTTTGATGTAGCGAGTGATTTTACCCATCCGGAGGACACAAAAGCCGCAAATTGTCCAAATCGCCGTCACTCGTTCAACAGATGCTCTCAGGGCCGAGAGCAGCATCAGCTGGATTTATGGAGGTCTTACACAAGGAGGATGTTAGCGGCACATTGTAAAGGAACATGGATTGCAACAGCACAGTGTTCGAGGCTCGCTATGATCGCAGCTTACGTGTGTAAAGCTGTTATCAACACAGTGTAAAGCTGCCTTGTGTAAAATTTATGGACTGTGCTCTGCTATCTCTCAACTTTAGTGCAGAAATATTCCAGACATGAGGGTTAAGCTCAAGCCGTGAAACCATCTGAACTGTACCGGAGTTTTAAATAGGCCTAATTTATATTTACAATTCAAGAATGGGTATTTGGTGGCATTAAATACATATGGGACACTATAATGTAATTAAATATGACATTTTTTAACGTCAAGCATTTTAATGGCAAGCAGCACTAGCCTGATTTTGATGAAACTTGGAGGAATGGCACATTTTGCTGTGTGTTTTTGCATTTAAAAATTACAACTTGTGACCTGATGGTGGAAATGCCCTTTTTAAAGAGCAAGAAGATTAATTTATAGCATTTAAACTGCTTTGTAAACAAGCACGATCTCCACTCTGCTGGACCTCCATGCGACTTTTATTCTCTTTTGAGTTCTTTAATATTTTTTAAACCATTTGAGAAGCCAGTGATTGGAAAATAATCCACAAAAATGTAAATGATTTTGTTCGTTTCTTCCCCGGCATGAAAAAAAAAAAGCTGACACCGGGTTTTCGGAGCAGTAAATGTAAAATCTTATCGTGTTATAGATTATACGAGATAAAACCCTATTGACTACTGAATTATTATATGCACATTTAATACTCTCTTTTTCAGGCGTGCCACTCTGAGCTGCATGTAGCCACGTGCTTCCAGCCGGTTAATGGACGCATCCAACTTCAGGTGCTTGCAGCCCAAAATCTCCCAGCATCCTCCTCACCCCTCACCCAGGGTAGGTGTTCCTGGATATTGCCTTATTTTTAATACCAGTTATCAAACAATTAAAAAGAGGACATAAAAAGTGATACCTCTTTAGGAGTAAATGCGGTTCAGTTGGTTGATTGAGTGTTTTTGGCTCAGATCTTGCACCGAATGGTTCAGGTTGGGGCTGAACAGTTAATCGAAATATTATCAAAAGCACAACATGGCCAAGCCCAATATCCAAATTGCAGTACAATACAATACAACACACTGTTGCAGTTAAAGTATTATGGTGCTGCAGAGATGCCCTGGCCTATAAATAGTGTTGTGCAGATGTAAGAAAGCATGGATGGTTGAATTCATGGATCTGTCATTTTTATAGGTTTTTCTGTAAAAAGCGTGAACTCAATTCCTGTAAAATTCATCACATTATGATTTTTTTTGCCATGTCGCTCAGCTGTAATAAATGTGAACCTCTCCCTCCGCCCCCCCTGCAGCGTTTTTCGTCAAGGCGGAGATGCACCAGGTCGGGCGAGTGGTGATGAAGAAGAAGACGCGAGCGCTGAAGGCCTCGGGCGGCCAGTGTCAGTGGACGGAGACCTTCCACTTCCACCTGGCCGCCCTGGACCACGCCTGCACGCTGTCCATCAAACTGTGCGCTCGCAGCTCCGTGAGGAGGAAGCAGGTCCTCGGTCAGGTGAGCGCCGCAACACGAAAGCTGATCATATATCTCATAAGGATATCTCCTTATTGGAAGTCAGTGAATGCCTCTTCTATTCACTGAGGAAACGAAATACAATATGCAACTATATCTTTTCCCTTCTTACTTACTTGAACCATTCCTGACTTTATCCTCCATGCCTGCAGTGTTTGGCTATCCATCTGTTAGAGTTGGACTGATTCAGCTGGTTTGTAGCTACTGGCCTTTTGTTAGCGCAGAGATGAAGGCGGCTCCTCTCGGCTACATAGAAAATAATTTGCAACTTCTGCAGTGAATAGTTCGTTTATTTGGTCAGTAATGCTTTTTATGTAAATCTCCATTTTACAACAACATGGGTCCCAGAGTTTCCCTGCCATTAACTTAAGTGCACTGTGTCACCTTGCCATAAAGAGCTGCCAAGCCACCTGGAAGAATTCGATTAGACTGGGTTTCCTGGAGATTTTTAGTCGCACATGGCGGTCTCAACGTTTCAGAGGCTTTTCCATCCTCATGAGTGTACGTTTCTGGAGGGGATACTGAAAACTCTCCAATACGGAAGGATATTAAATCAGCTTAATTCAAGGATATGCCACCTGTATTGATAAAATCATAATATCCATGCATATTACAATACTGTCTCTTTCCTTTTGTGAAGCTTTGAATGCAACAAGGTGAGGTTAGGAATGTGCTCTTTCCTGTGTTTTGCGGCAGGTCCACCTGGGGTTCGACAGTCCCGTCCCGGAGGCCGTGGAGCAGTGGAACGACACCATGGCCCACCCTGAGAAAGTGGTGGCAGCGTGGCACAGACTGAGCCCATCCTAAATGAACTTCCCCCCCTCCGCTTCCCCCGGGACAAGCACGGCGGAGGTAAAAGCGTTTGTGCCGCAGGTCCGGCTGTGCCTGCGCGCTTTTCTGCTCGGCCTGGCACGGTCCGGCTGTGAGCGGTCAGCTCGGATGAACGGGACCGTAAAATGCTGAACATGCCCCGAGCGCCCCGAGAGACCAAACATCCTGTGGAGATAGTTCAGACACTGCTGATTGTAGATGTGGTTTCGAACAAAAAACACGTATCAAAAGAGTTTTCATGTAGTTTTAATGTGATTCAGCGGACAAAATTTCTTCTTTTGTTTGTTTGTCTGTTTTTAGGAAATATGGTAACTGCTTAACTAACAGGAATTAGGTGTAGAATTCAGCTGTTTATAATGCATTTTGTTTGTTACTCACTTTGTGGAGAACTGCCTTTTAATTCCTAACTTTTTCCAGCTGAAATGAAAGTTTACATGGTTCATTGCGTGCAGAGGAGCCAAAGTAAACCATTCAAACACACTGTATAATTAAAAAAAAAAAAAAAAATCATCATTATTAGGCTGTAAATACAACCGCTCTCAATTTCCTATAAGATGACTTTTGGAAAAAAAATAAATAAATAAAAAATAAGGATCACATGTTACTGTACCATACATCAGCACAAACTGTAGTGTATCAAACCTTAGCTGCAGGCTTTTTATAAAAGCACTTTAATGTTGTTGTTTTTTTATGTATTTAACATATGACTACTGAGAGGTTAGGATTAAAATAGGTGTCATTTTGAATGTAAACTGTGTTTGTTTATTAAAAAGAAAAAGAAGAGGGTACATGAAATAAAATATTTAAGCAGGAGTCTCCCTTTGGTTTTCAGTAAGTGTTGTGTGCTGCACAGCGGTGAGGGGAGTTTGATTTAAAAGTGGCAGACGCCGTGGTCTTCTTGTTTGGGCTGATTGAGCAGTTTGATGGAGGGAAAGCGGGCCAAGGTCTCCTCAGCGTGCACATAACCCCCAGGTCTGTGCCGAGCAGCTGCAAAATAGGTCAGCAGCCATAAACGTGTGTCGCTGTCTCCTATTTGTGAAGACACGGACGACTGGGAAATCCTGAATCTGCCACCGACCACGCACATCCTGGCTCATCCTGTCTCTCAGTTTCTTTTTCTTTTTTTTTTTATAACAATAAAAGCAATTTATAGGCATTTTATTTCTTCCCCAAGGATATTTGAGGACTTGCTATTTAAGAGCATCTCTGGTTTCTCTGAATGTACAAATCAAAACAACTTCATCCCAGCAGCAGCCCTTTGATTCCAAATATATCTGCTGTTTGCAAGATGTTTGCTGTCCTTAAGAGCAAAACTTATTATTCATTATTATGGAAGTTGTCGGTTATCTTTAGGCCTTCAGTTGCAAAATAGTGTCATTTTGATCTATGTTTTAAAAGAAATCTCCATCTCACGAGTCGTTTAGTCATATATTCAGTCTTAAAGTCTTGATTTTCTTCAAACAAGGTAAAAAATCTGCTGGTGGGATGTGATAATCCCACTGATTTCCAGTGCGAATCACTTGTTTCCAGAATTTTCTTGAAGATTTTCTTGATCCTAGTTGGCTGATCTGCCTTGTTTCAACCTATTTATGCTCGTTCTTAGAAAGAATTCCTGAATCAAATGAAACTGCATTGGGAACAAGTAGGGTTGTCTCATCCCATGGGCAGGTTTACCACTAAATTTGAAGAAAAACAAGATTTTAACACTGTGTTTGACACTAAATGGCTTGTTAACGCCGTGTTTTTTTCCGCTGTGTGTGTGTGCTTTTCAAATAAAGAGCATGGGACCCAGTGCAACTTAAATAAGGCGAAGTTTGCCACCCAAAAGGGAATCTTCCCTGTGTTTTAGTCTCATAAAGCATGAGAATGTGTGACCGGTGACTAGCTGTGTGTAACCAGCTGTGGACGTGGACACACAAACACACACCCAGCGAACAATAAGCCTGTGGACCAAGAAAACAGAGTGCGCCGAGTGTTTGTGTTTGAAGTGTGTGTGGCCGGGACAACAGGGCCCTCCACGTGATGTGACCTGCGTCAAAGCTCTCCACATCCTGGGATGTCGAGGGCCCGTCGTCATTTTACGTAATTGATGTTTGATTTATGGTTAATGTTTAGGCAAACAGAGGGCATTCCAGACACACCTTATCCAGCGACTTGACTGAACACCCAGCTCTCATCGGCCTTCTCAGCGCCACACAAGAGAGGGTGCTTGACTCACGAGAGGCGCTTGAATTCCACAAGTGAGCTCTCCATGGCAGGAATCCACCTCTACAAGCCATTTAGTCTCATATTCAGCCTGAAAAAATGTTATTTTTTCTTGAGATGAATGAAAAAAATCTGTCAGCGTGGTGAGATAATCCCACTCCTTTCCAGCGATAATCATCATATTTCCAGAATTTTGTTGAATCGAGGGTTATTCTCTTGATCCTACTGGGCTGATCTTCTTTACTCTGCCTTGTTTCAGCATATTCATACTATAAAAATCATGCAACAAAAACTGCACTATAAACAAGTTGGATTATCTCATCCCACTGGCCGATTTTTTTCACCTGTTTTAAGAAAAACAAGACTTTAAGACTGAATTTGAGATTGACTGGCGTGTTAGGCTCGAGTTGTTTTGCAATGTCCCTGTAGAGCTGGTTACTGGTCTGTGTGTGTGTGTGTGTGTGCGTGTGTGTGTTCAACAGATTCTTCACACTCATTCGTCTGGTTGCCATACTGACTCACATTCCAGTTGTCATATATTTCCCACTTCACTGAGCGAGTTCCTTAACCTCGGAGACACTGGAGAGGATACCGGATGTCGTCCCATACGCCAGGGAGGGCTGCTGTGCTGTTCAAAGTGAGGTCCGGGGGACTCTCAGGGGTCCTTGTGTGATCCTCAACCAAATGCACAATCATTAATTCACTAGAAATCGTTTGAATCAGTTTATTAGTGCTGAAGTAATTTAATACTTAGCACACACCATAATGTTTTTTCAGGGTCTCTGGGGCAAAATGACTTCAAATGGGGGTCTGCAGCTTAATTAAAGCCAACTTGGGGGTCTGGAACATAAAGTTTAAGAGCCTCTGTGCTACAAGACTCAACTGTTGTCACATTAAACCTCAAGATTTAGTGCGGGTCATGATTTTACGACAGTGGAAGCTCCATCCGTTCCTTAGTCGGTCAGGAAAAACACAAAACTGTGCGATTATGAGGCAGAAAACAAGGCTGCTTTTCTTAAATCCTGGAGATGAGCAGTTTACACCCTCCAGCAATGATACGCAAACCTCTCGCATTGCCCTCTTCTTATTGAGCCAGCAGGAACGAGAACCCCAGGAGGCGATATTTGCCGGGACAGCTCATAACTCCGAAACAAGACAACAAGGTCAGCTCCCATGAACATGCTGAAAAAGTCACAGAAAGTTCTGGTGATGGCCTGCGGTAACAACAGTCTGTTCTGCTCGGCCCCAAATTGCATTGATTAATAAGAATATTACTTCCAAATTGGATTTCAAAGAAGCAAATAGTTTTGTCAGACTTCAAGGCAAACCGGAAGGTACTCCAAGGCAACATGTGAGCCTCATTATAAGCTGAACAATGAGGTATGAATGCATGTAACATGGGAGAGAGACAGAGAGAGAGAGAGAGAGAGAGAGAGAAGAGGTGGATGTGGTTGTTTGGGTCCCGGTGACAACACTTGTTTGCATGCACAAAGTTTGCCGTCCTGGTGATCTTGTTCATCAGGTAAATTATCATATGCAATTTGCAGGAATCCACATCTGAGGGAGACTTGTCGCCAGCTGTGCTCCTATTGGATGCAGCTGCCGCAATTGGCCACCAGCTGTTGCTTTTTCATCAAAACGGGATAAGTATCTCTGCTCTGTGTTGAGCTCGTTCCCTGCAGCTTCATCTCCGGGATCTGAATTCCTCACATGCTCAAATTAATGGAGAACCAAGTCGTCATGGAGCAAAATATTCCTCTGGGCCTTCGTTTCGAAGAACCCATCCTCTCTTGCGGTTTTTTCCCATGCATGTATGTGTGTGTGTCTTTAAAAGCAAAAGAACAAGTACATGAGCATACTTATTGACATCCATAAAACACACAAATGTCTCTTTCGCTTTCTCTCTTTCTCTTTCACTCTCTGTCTCTCTGTCTCTCTCTCTCTCTCTCACACACACACACACATGCTAGTAACTGACACAAGTAATTGATACACATATCTGGGCTGTAGCTGGACCGTCTGCATACTCGAAACTCCTCAAAGCAGCTCCAAAACGCAGGAAATATAATCTAAAGCCTAAAGAGAAACTCCATGCAAATGCTGCTACACGACACGCATTTTAGCAGCAATTAAGAGCGACTCCCTTCCAGGAATTCATCATTAATTTTTCATTTTCAGGACATGACAGGAAGCATGCGGCCTTTCCCAAAACGCATGCCGAGAAGTGAAGGAGTCAGCACGCCCTCATGTGGCAGCGGACAGAAATTGCAGGATCAGTCACTGATGGTTGAGTAATTTATGTGTCATGTGTCTGATACTTTTATGGTGTGTGTGTATGTGTGTGTGTGTGTGCGGGGGCTAAGTGTGGGTGTGAACCGGGTGACGCATTTAGTGAGCAGAGGAAAAAAAAAAAACTCCATTTAAAAGTGAGCAGGTAAGAGCAGGCACCGGTATAGGCGACTAAACCCTGAGCAGTATGGATAAAGAGCAGAAAAAGACTGTGCTGAGGGAGGGGTTCCTGGTGAAAAGGGTAAGAAACTTGTTTTGACCGAGATACATAATGCATAAAAAGTAAAACACAGATTCAATGAAGTCACGTATCCATAGATGTAATTTATTGCCATTTTTTATAAGTGAAGAACAGTTTACCCATGATGTGAATCTTATATCACAGTAAGCATCAGGCTGATTAAATCATACAAGATGAAGCTCTTTTAAGGGATAAATAATAAATTAATGCTTTTCTGAAAGAATTTAAGTAATTTATGGTGATGTGGATGATTGTTTTTAAGGTTTTAAGGTTTCCATTTTCTACTACTCCTCCTCATGTGTCATCTATCTAATATTTTCACAGGGCCATCTTGTACACAACTGGAAGGCCCGCTGGTTCATACTGACGCCAGACAAGCTGCTGTATTATAAGTTCGAGGGGGGCAAAAGGGACTCCTGCCAGCGTGGGAGGGTCATGCTGAAGGACTGCGTGGTCACCTGCCCTTTCCTTGAGCATGAAAATCGGCCGGTGAGAGTCAGCTGCTACTTTAATAGGCAAATTTATTTTAAAAAAAACTTGAATTGTTTTGTGCATTCATAGCAAAAATGGAATTTGTGCTGTCTGAAATGGAGGATATTATTCCCTGTGCAAATAATACAGATTGACCGTTCAGCTGCAAGCATCTGGGCATTTAAATATAGACTTACAGTATGTAGTTTGTCTGCTATGTTAGGTTTGATTTATAAAAGGCTAAGTGCTTTAATGAACAGTCATAGTTAACAAAACAAGTTTAACTCAAGTAATAGAAAGTATAACATTGTTAGTCTCAGTTAAAACCAGCGGTTCAGTAACATCTCTCTGTAAAATTCACCACCACCAGTACACCGTCTCATGACACCGTCTTTAACATGCGTGTAAATTTCCATCCAGGTTTTTCTTTCCTTTATATTTTTTATTGGTGGCCACAGAGCCATGCTAAAGGTGTGGCTTCATCAAAGAAGCCTCTGCACTATTTTTTTCATTCTTGCCTCACTTGTTCAGACAGTTCATGTCCGCCTTAGGTTATTGTTTTGTTGGGACCTGAACCGCTGAAACCTCCTTGCTATTCATTATGTGTTTTCTGGAGAACTACTGTGGCACCTTTCACTTAAACACCAGTCAGCATTACATGTAAATATCAGCCCGGTCTTGTTTCTGTCCCCAGCTGGTGTTCAAGCTTCAGACGAAGACCTCAGTGGTGCATTTCCTGGAGGCTTGTTCCCGGGAAGAGAGAGACGCCTGGGCAGCTGACATCACTGCTGCGGTGGAGAAGCTGAAGACAGCTGCTGATGGAGAGACAGCCAGCCAGCAAGACCCGTCTGGATCCGAGCCCGGGAGGTTACACAACATCAATCTGAGGTAAGGCTCCTCTGCAGCACACAGGTAGAAACACAGACTCTCCCACAGCGTTCTCCACATGTTAAACCTTGTGGTGCGTTCGTAGTCTCTGTCTGTTTTTGCCTCTGTCTGTGGCTAATCTACGTCTGTCTTTTCTCTCACTCTGACCCCCCTCCTCCACCTTCTCTCTCTCTCTCTCTCCAGCAAGGTGTTGGACTCCATGTATGACACCCACAGCGGCATCAAGCTGACAAACCATGTGGAGCAGGGCAGCACTTACAGCAACTGTTTCTCAGGTCAGGCTTTTGCTTCTTTTACGACTGAACTTACAGAGCAAAGTGAGAAAAGAAGCTGCTAAGATAATTTACTCCTTATTTGATTCTCAACCCCAAAATAAATCAATGACGTCTGACTTGGAGCTTGTTATTAAGCTACTTCACGCCTCCAACCTGTCCATAGGAAATGAATGCAGGGTGCTTAAACTACGAAAACTGTGCGTGTTATGTGTTTCACACTTGGGATGGTGTGCACTCTATTATTTATAGACATGCGGAATAGGATTGTGGTTCTTCAGCAAAACGATTTTGGATTCATGTATTATGTATTTTATGTGAAGCTGTTCATAAATTACATTCATTCATTTTTCAAGAATGGCATTTATCTGTTGTAGCAAATGATTTCTTGTGGTGATCATGTGTGTGTCTGTGTGTGTGTGTGTGTGTGTCCATGCAGGCTCAGAGGTGGTGGACTGGCTGGTGTTCATGCAGCTGGCTCTGACCCGGGTGGAGGCGGTGACCTTGGCCTCGGCGCTGCTGGAGGAGGGCTTCCTGCGGACCGTGGGGCTGAGGAGCGTGGAGGCGCTGCGCACCGCGGGCCTCAGCGAGCAGTTCATGGACGACTCCACTGCACTGTACAGCTTTGTGAGTCGCAGCTCACTCCCACTGCACGAACTGACTCAATGCGCTCTCACATTGTCTGTAATAAGCTTCCTGTGCTCCGAATTTAAGTTGTGAGCCAAAGAATTTAGTTCCAAAATGAGATATCCAACATATAATATGAAGCCAAATAAGAATCAGAGTAATAACACTGACTGCTGGTGTGAAAGCTAACACTATGGGTTAGTATTAAATTGGAATTAGACTGTCTTCTCAATGATTTACTTTTTTATTGTTGTGTAGCACCTAGTATTGAAATAAGATTTTTCAAATTTTGCCTGACAAATTCCTGGCATTTTTCCCCCCTAAAGTAAATAGCCTACCTTTCATTTTGGAATGCAATCACTCTAAGGGAACATTTTCATTCCTCATGCACAGTGCAGTTCATCTATTATTCATCAATTTTTCCATCTAAGAAGGTCGATAGGAGGTTGTAGTGCTCAGTATTTACAGCGTGTCCCTGTTTCCTCCCAGTCTGACAGCTTTAAGAAGAGAGGGAGTGTGAAGGCTGAGACGTCGCTGTCAGCAGTGGAGCTGAGTGGAAAAGTGATCAGGAGGGGTTTTCTGCTCAAACAGGTAGACCTCACCCTAATGATGTGTTGCTGAAATCTAAATTCTGCTGCTGTGGCTCGGCTTTGTCGTGTTGTCGTGTTTTTCAAACCCGCACGTGGCTCTTTTTCCAAACGCAGGGGCACAAGAGGAAGAACTGGAAGGTGCGGCTGTTTGTGCTGCGTTCAGAGCCAGCTTTCCTGCACTACTACGATCCCACCAAGGTGAGCGCGTGTGCCTGTCATGACTCATCATAAATCCCACTAATTCATCTCCCTGTGCTACATGACTGATTCCTGGACTTTGCTTGCATTCTGTCTCACATGCTTCCTGTCTTGTGTCACCTGGTAGGATGACATCAGCCCTGTGGGCGGCTTCTCTCTCCGCGGCTGTCTGGTCTCTGCGCTGGACGATAACGGAGTCCCTGCAGGTGAGTCACTCGGCCTCCACCTCAGCTACAGGTGGGGCTGCTGGAAACAGTGGTGAACTATGGACTGACCTCAGAAACAATGTGGAAAAAAACAAAGTTGCCTCTGAAAATGCACCACTGATAATTCTGTCCTCAAAAATGAGCTGCTTTCTCAGCAAATGTCCTAAGATGACTCACAACTTTCATGCCAGCAATCAATATGGGAGAGTGGGTGTTATGTTTCTTAAAAGCTGCACAGAGAAGCTGAGAGTAGAGTGTAGACCACAGTAAGCTACTGCAGTGATTCAATTAAGCGTATTATGGACAATATAAGAGGAGCAGTGGGTCGATACACATTAAATACAAGCCGGTATAAGCAGGTTGCATGGTATTCTCAAAGCTATACAGTTTCGGGACAAGCTGTGCAGAAAATTAATTGGATTGTTGGAAGAAAATATATATAAACCAAATACAGTAAGCTTTAAAAGATGAATGATGAGATGAAGTGACTGGAGGAGGCCATGAAACTTAAACACTAACAGGAAATCCCCATGTCACGCTGGGACGGCCTTGTACTTTTCGTTTTACGAGGACTGACAAACAGGCCCAGCACAACACGCTGCGCCCCGACCCTTATTTTAATTAACACCATCAGCCAGCCGACGCTTTAATCTCTCTGTGTGATCATAACCAAATCTGTCCCTCTCCTCCCATACAGGCGTGAAAGGCAACATTCAAGGCAACTTGTTCAAAATCATCACTCAGACAGACGTGCATTACTTCATCCAGGCTCCAACCCACAAGGACAAGATGGACTGGATAGATGCAATCAGACAGGAGACATAATGTCGAGGTTTCACGTTAAGCATACAGTTTGGACGTGTCGACTACTTTAGTCTATTATTTCCACTGTTTTGAATAAGGTAGAATTTGTGCATTCCATGAATGCAGTAGCAGAGAGGGCTGATGCAATCCAAAACAAAGTGTTGCTCAAAAACAGACTTGTTTTTGTCTTAACCTCCATGTATTTTTGTGTTTATTCAGTGGACCTTGAAAGGGTTATAAGATTTATTTCACCCCACACTGGAACATTTAATCCTGTAACTTGAGTTAGCAGCCAAGAGTGAAGTTATGAGGTTTTTACAGGTATATAGTAATGTGTGTATTACAAAACGGCTATGCATTTCATGTAATTTAATGTTTGTTTGTTTGTTTTTTGCTATTAAAACATAATAAATGCACCATATTTCCAACTGTTTAATTTTGCTACACCTCTGTACAGACCAAGGGCAAGAGCGAGTACAGACAAGAAGCGCCTCAGGTCACATTCTCTGTGTGTGAGTGCGGGCGGACTGCAAACGAAGGCAGACACTCCCACACGGCAAGCTGAGTCGAGCTTTTCCTCCCATTCTGGCAGGGTGTTCCCACATTATCTGAAATGACTCAAGGTGAGCTGGTGCTGGTTCAGTGTCTCGCTCCAGTTTGCTCTTCGGGCGCTAAATCATGACACAATGCCTCTGTCCAAAAAGCCAAGATGATGTATGGCGTTATAAATTAAGTTTGGGGATAAAATCAAGTAGCAGTTACTCAACCACAAGATGGAAAAAAAACACACGGCAAAAATGATTTATTGCAGTGAAGTAAAGTCAATATGAAAACATTCACATAAAAAGTGCTACGTTATAATGGAAAAAGTACGCAAACTAGTGGTTGTTAGCTTTTTCAAAGCTGTAGTTGTTAAAAATGGTACAACAACAGAAAAGTGTGACGTAACCCAATGCTTAAACAACTTTTTTTCATAGTCCGTACCCTTATTTTGGAAGCAGACTGAGTGAGAAGTAAAACATTATGTGTTATTGGCATGCATTAATGTAGACTACTTTCTTTTACGTTACACCTGTTACAGTACTGAGCTGATCACAGAATGACAATCTTTTTGTAATTTCAGAAACATTCAGCCTCATGCAAGCCCTCTCAAACCGAAGTGCTTTGAATTGTTAATTTCAGAGAAATCAAATATGCTGTCTGAGATCTCTTTTTAAATGCACATATACTTGTTACAGAACAATGTGCTGACCCCTGTTCACCCTTCACTGTACCTAAAATGATGCAGCATTTCAATTTTCATCGTCATACAAATCTTGTGTTCATTGGGGGGGGGGGCAACACTTTAGCCTTAAATACATTTACTTAGAAATTCATTCGATTCACTTCATGTCACATTCTGCAGTAGATTTAAGACATCGAGATGGCCGTTACATTCAGTCAATATCTTCAAGTCCCCAAGCAGGTAATCTAGTGAAGGCACTTTGTCTTAACACAGGATTACAGGCAGGTGTAATTTTGTCTGGAACCGGAAACAAAACATCCCCATGGATCAATTTATTCACACAAGAAGTTGCTCTATTCTAATCCTAAACTGTCCCCAAACATCTTCACTGTATCTGCTGTCTGTCGGCGGGAGCGTGACGTTAGGCCACCTTGGTGAGCTGTAGATCTCCAAAGACTCGGAGAGAGGTCAGGGAGGCGAGCGGGGTGATGCGGTGGGTGAAGCCACACAGAGGCTGCCCGTCCACCAAGATACGAAACTGCTGGTGCTCACAGACGATCTCCATCTGAGAGAGTGAGACAGGTGGGCAGGGGGGTTATTGCTCCGTCTCCATCTCTAATTCCTGTTGAGCTTGTAGCCTAAATTAAAGTGCACTCTTCTCAAAAATACACCCAATTTCCCATCTTAAAGAGGTCTAGATCAGAGGCAAGAGTCCCATACCAACCGATTAAATTCAAGTGTCAGAAATAAATTGGACCACTGGTGACAAACTGAAGCTTAAAGAGTAACTTAACCCATTTCTTGTACTCTTTGGTGGTGACATCACCTGCCACCAAATACCTGGCACCCTACTTTTCACCATTAGAGGTCAGGCTTCACACAGATATCTGGGTTTAGGGTTTAGGGTACTCTTTAAGTGCTAAATCCAAAAGACAATGACTAACAATGGCTGAACCACTTAACCAAAATACATCAAATTCTGATTTACAGTATTTCAGATGATGCTTTAGTCACTTATCGACTGAATCATTAATCAGATTTTAGGTATTTTGCTCCTGGATCTTCACCACAGAAGAGAAGCAGCAGGTGGTGTGTGTGTGTGTCTGTGTTTGTGCGTTACCCCTCGTTCAACCAGCCACAAAGAAGAATAAATTTTGTATACAGGAGTGCACAGTTTAAAAAAAATGTAAACAGTAGCTTCTAGCTGTCATTTGGAGCTGCCAAAGAATGAAAATTCCTAGTAGTGAAGCTTTAAATTTCAGGTATTGGCGGCTGACAGCAAACTGCGGCGTGATTTACAGGGAGTGCAGCAGCAGAATAAGCTTAAACCCCCGGATTGTCCACATTTCAAGCAACCAAGAGACAGCAGCGATAACTGATAAAACAATACTTCAAACTCATCTTTCTCCAGTAAAACTGTTTCCAACAATCTTGAATCATTTGAAGGTGCAACAAAAAGGCCAGAACCCATGATGAAGAACTCAGAAGACACCGCGCCTGCATTCCTTAGCTGCTTGGATTATTGGAGATGTGGCATTAAAAGTCACTCTACAGCTGCACTTTGGATAAGTTTGTCACCTAAATGTTAAAAATGTCAATGCAAAACGTCCCACACAGATGAAAGAAGCGTGCAGGGTCGTACCTTAAAAGGCTCTCCAGCTGCAAAAGGAAAGAAGGAGAGGGTATTTTCAGATTTGCCCCACTTCCCGGCCAGGCGGGCGTTGCGTTGGACGGCCTTGTCCAGGAAGCTGACCTTCAGCTGGAGACCCACATCGCCCTCGGTGACCTCCTCCTGCGGCTTGCTGGCTACAGTCACCTCAATGCTGCTTTCAGGGACAGAGAAAGTTGTGCACAAATGCAATATTGGAGCACAAATATATATATTTTTTTTTTTTTTTTTACAAACATTCAGGTCTATTTATCTAATCCATCTATCTTACTTATTTAGATTCTTAATCACACCCACACACACCTGGAACCTGCAGTATACTCTCTATATAATAATGAATATGATGTGATTAAGTGTAGAAATTCACTTTACATCTCACTTAGCAAGACAATAGTGACATCTTCTGGTTATTACAACTGATGGACATTTGCACCTACAATCCTCTAAGAAAATCTCTGCTCTACTTGGATATTTGTGGCTAAATAACAAACTATCTTGGTTGTTGTTGTTAGTTGGTTGAATTATTCCACATTTCACATCAGAAGAATGGCATGCAGTTGAAATTTTAAAAAATGCAATGGCTTATTCCTGCAGGGGAAACACTTCTCATGTTGCATTTTATATTTCAGTAATTCAGTAATATTTCAGTAATTGTCCAGTTTGACAATTTCACATGCAATATAAAAACATTTGTGGTCCATACATCTCTCCACTTCATTTCATTTCCATTTGACACGGGATCTTTTTTAATTATTGGTATGGTGTTGATTTTTTTGCAGTCCAGTTCTGATTCGATTTGGGCTTTGTCATGTGTAAATTAGCTCCTCTGATTATTACACCTAGCCTCTGAGGTTTATGATCATATCTCAGAACAATTTTGAATGGCTACAGTAAAATAAATAGAAAACGAGAAGAGGTAAAACAAACACACATCTTGCACTTAATTGCTGTGACTAAGCCTGTTTAAAAGGAACAGGCAGAGGTTCCTTTGCGACCACTTTGTCCTCAAAAGCCCTCTGTGAGCTTTCTGTTCTGCCAAAAATAGAAAGTCTTCACTAAAGGAAAAAAAAAAAAGAAGTTCCAAGCCATTGCAACTCATAAAAATTTGTTTCTCTTTACCCTTTGTAGTGTAAACTGTGACCAATTCCTGGATCAACTATTGGTGACCAAAAGGAATAAACAGCCAAATGATGTTATCTGCTGAAGAAATTCCACTGTGATTTGTTGGATTTCAT
The DNA here is from genome assembly GCA_900302555.1 of Myripristis jacobus. Lineage (NCBI taxonomy): Eukaryota > Metazoa > Chordata > Actinopteri > Holocentriformes > Holocentridae > Myripristis > Myripristis jacobus. The sequence goes on from OMLB01032802.1 coordinate 20,051, forward strand.
GGGATTTGCAGCTCTCCCACGCGCATTCACAGACTAACCTATAATTAGGCAATGCCCTGGCATTACAAAGATATTTTCCCAAAACAAGGACAAGCTGGGTGGTTGGCTTTTGCCCATGAAACACAGACAACAACTGCTCACTATGTATTTTTTCAATTTTGTGCAGTGGCCCAGGATAGCTTGATCACCACAGAACTTAAACGGGCAGCCACGTCATGTGTACAGTGGCATATTGGCTGTATAAGATGCTTTTTTTCCCCCCTCCACCACGCAAACCAGGCCATAGGAGCTGCATTACAAAAGAAAGGTATGTGCACTAACCTTTTGGGTTTTTTATTAACAATCCCCATAACCACCAGTTTCATTGAAGGCCGCAGCCCACCCTTTATCTCTCCGATATACTCCTCCTGCAAAACAATAGAGATACATATAGACTTGCACCATCAGCATTCACACAGGATGCGGGCCTATAGTCTGTGCCGCCGGCGACAGGACAGTATAGGTCCACTTTGTTTTATTCTTGGACGAAATTAGCCCGCTGGCCCAACATCAGATGCAGCCTGGCATTTTTTTTTTAATGCGGTGCGTTGCAAACTACAGCACCGATGGGAACAATGGCTTTATTGATCCGGTTCTCTCAGATTGCCCCATGATCAATGAATAAGCTGCACAAACAATGCTTTTGTCGTATTGTTCCGTATCCCATTCTGCACGATCAAATGTATCAAATAAAATTGTAATGCAGCCGCTGAAATCTGATCCTCAGCTATCCCCGCAGCCAAGCCAGTCATGCCAAAGCCAAGCTAAGAAAAAAAATAAAAATAAAAAAAGGAGTTAGGATTACGTACATTTGTTTTCTTATCTTGTTCTTCCATTCCACTCGGGGCGTGAGGCTGTGTGAATATTTCAAGCGGTGATGCCAACTGAGAGCTGATTTATTCTGCCTCCAGCTGGCAAACCCCGCCTGCCCGTTGCCATGGAGACAGGCTCCCAAATTTGGCACCAGTGATGGAGATACAGGGAGAGAGAGAGAGAGAGAGAGAGAGAGAGAGAGAGAGAGAGAGAGAGAGAGAGAGAGAGAGATGTGTTAAGAAGAAATTATGGGCAAATTATGTTGCCCCCTCTCTCTCCCATCACCACACC
>OMLB01032917.1:5303-18927 GCA_900302555.1 Myripristis jacobus
TAATGGCACTTTTTTCTCTTTGTGTGTGACTGAGACAAAGTTCAGTCAGTCCAGAGGGGACACTGAAGAAATGCTGGCTCTGACCATATTTTATTCAGCACCAACAAAATCAAGTGCAAAACCAAATCCACAGCCACCAAACTTTCACTTTTGGAAGATCAGAAGTTAAAGGCCTGGGAAACTGGAATCTGCAATGTCTGTAGTTAATTTAATAATTTCACACATATTTGCCTTGACAGTTGACCCTGACACTATTTTGAAATGAACTCAAAATTAGCTTATTTCCCCCACTGTCTAAACAACAGGTAACAGGTAACTATGCTCCAACAACCAGGTGCTTTAATGTTGTAACCCTTTGTGAGACTAACCCTATCTGGACAATGCAAACTAATACAGATACATTCTGGATAACTGCAATACTCTCTCTCCCTCTCCCTCTCCCTCTCCCTCTCTCTCTGTCTCTTTTTTATCAATTAAATTTCATTTCAAAGGCTTTATTTGGCATGAAAGTTATAGGAACACTAGGCCTAGTCTAACCCTAGCATCTGGATGACACATCACAGATTCGCCTGTGGAACAGGTAAGTTATGTGTTGTCATGCTAACGTTATCTGTTGGTCTTGTTGGAATACCGGTAACTGTTAGCCTTATTTTAACCATGGTAAAGTTAGTTAAAGTTGTTTTGTGTTGTTGTGCAGCTTGTCTGGGCGGGCTAAGTTAGCTATGGGATAGCCTATTGTTGACTGCCTGTTCACCTATTGTGCTGTAACCCAGAATCATCATTAATAGCGGAGTGGAGCGGCATTTAGAGGAATTGGGGTGAGCGATTCGGTGCGAGGTGCGGGGCGCAGGGATGGTTGGAGCGGGGTGGTGCGAGCGAATTGCCGTTACTGCGTGAGTTTGGTGTTTCATGTACTCTGGTACACAATAACACAATTACACTCTCCTTCTCTCTCTCAATACTTTACTGATGCCAGCTAGCATAGCGCAAGTTAACAGGAGAAAGTTACGGGTATGATTAATAAGTGAGTGGTATGCCCAGCTGATCTGAATCAACTTATATCCCATGAAAATCTCAGAAAAAAATGTCTATTCAATGTAAATTATTATTATTATTGTCATAAAAACCAGACAAACACATTATAACAAGAGATGCTGCTACCGTGAATTCAACTCGGCACAAACACGGTCCAAAACATGTCTGGTTGCTTGTAAGCTTTATTCAGCTTTCACACACACACTTTGTCTCTCTTTGTCGACTCCTGCACTCATCTGCCCGGTCTCTCCGGAGGGCGCACGTTTCAGTCTCTCAAACAAAACTTAAACACATCAGAGTAATGAGGAGCGCCGCCGTCCTCCGCTGGCTCTGGCGTGTGTGTGTCCCAGGTCCTGCACGCCACTGCTTAAAAGGAGAGAGCATAATTAAACAACAGGTAACACCTGTGCCAATTAAGCTCACCCTGGCACTGCTCCTGTGAGCCGCTCCCACCCAGCTCTCCCCTGCAGCTGAGCCCAGACCACACACCGCCACCACACACATCAATGAGGCACTCATGTATCACACTTAAGGTTTACAGCCTAATTTGAATCCAGCTTCCCAAACCTTTGAGGCTGTCACACTATGAGATTATGCTTGGTAACATTATAAAAAACACTATTTACCATAAAATATATGGAAATTTTTGTCTGCTTGACCTGGTGTAAGATTTTTTTTGTTTTTTTTATGTACTAGTAAGGATTCATTGTACACAGTGAACCCTAACCCTGCTAGATCATTACTCTACAAAGCCCCCCTATCAGTGAGGGGAGAAGAGGAGGAGTGGGGTGGTAGATGGGAAAGGGGTATGGAAGGACAGGAGAGTGTCATGAGACAGGAACAGATAGGACAGGGGGATGTGCACAATGCAGTGCAGGGGATAAAGGAATAAATGGAGGTGAAGGAGCATGAAAGCAGTGCTATGTGTTTTTGTTTTTTTATTCAGAGAAGCGTTGCAGTTTCGTATTTTATCAAATCAATTCTTCAGCATTCCTGCTTCCTTCTGCCCCTTCCTTTTTTTTTTACCCCTTCTCTGAGGTCTATGAGCAAATGACCTCTGCTGTGTCAGCTGTGGTGGCTCATGTTCTGTATGTAAACCTCAAAACACATTCACGTTTCATGTGATTACACAACAAGCGAGCGCATCCGCACCGATGCTACATTTTGCCTAGCTGTCTTTTCGGTGATGCCCCGTATACAGCGAGGCACAATGCACCAGCAGTATAGCAGCTATTGTAGGATAAGGCCCTTTTTTGATACCTGCCTGTCACAGCAGCTTATAGGAAAATCGCTTGGTCACACACGCACACATACACACACACACACACACACATACACATACACACACACACACACACACACACACACGCATACATACACAGCCACCATGGCCAGTGGCCGCCTCGGCGATAGAGCCGATGCCAAGAGTGGAGCTTAACTCTCAGCACCTTGGACAGCACTCATACACAGGCTTACAGGGCAAGTGTGTGTGTGTGTGTGTGTGTGTGTGTGTGTGTGTGTGTGTGTGTGTGTGTGTGTGTGCATGCATTGCAGCTTTTGTGACAAATGGGTGTTTGCCGTTTGAGTGAGGTGGTGATTTGAGGTTGCGACTGCCGCTTTTCGGCACTGCCAATCCTAAACACAACTTCCTCCCTCAAAGGGACTCGCACTAGCAAGAGCATAATCTCTCAGAGACAAGGACTTTCCCAACCTTTTCACAAAGCCACTTGATGAAAAAAAAAACCAAAACAAAACCCTGAGTTCATATTTTGGTGCCCCTCCTCCCCGTCCTTCCTGGGCCTTGACAGCACTGCAGCTCACCTGTTCAAAAGGCCCACCAGCCGAAAGAGAGGTGTCTGGTGGAGAGAGATAAAGATGAGATGTCTTCTGACTCCCTGACCCTCCTTGTCTCATTCCTTTCATCCATACCTCCTCACTGCCATCAACCCTCACTCTCCATCAGCCTGAATAGGCATCAGTCAAATGTTTGACAGCAAATTGGGATAAATGGCAGACATGGACTGTTCATTCAGTTTCCTATGGGCTCCTATAGACAGCTGGAGGGAGGAAAAAAATGATGTACAGCTGAATTATGCAACAGGCTGGAGGGAGTGTGCAGAGAGGGGGGCAGAAAGATGAGTGAGAGAGGGAGGGCAAGATGGAAATGGAGCAGGAGGCAGAGATGGGATAGAGTTGGGGAAAAAAGGGAGTGAAAGTAGGAGAGACAGATGGAGGGAGAGCAGAGGGAGGCAGATGGAAGGAGAGAGAAAGGGAAGGACATAGAGACTGTAAGAGGGTAAGAGCAATGGAAGGGGTGAAGATGTCAGATAGTAGGGTTCGACAGATTTTTTGTGATTCCATTTTCTTCTTACTGAAGCTGCTAGTAGCTGATAATGCGTGCTGATATTCAGTATCTTTAAATTTGAAAATTACTATGCAACAGTATAAACAGCAAAACTATTTTGTGGAGAAAATCTCCTTTTAATTAAACGTTTGAATACACAAAGTGAACAAGGAATATCACAAATGCAAAATAAGAAGATGGCAGAGATACTGTCAGACAACAAAGATCTTGAAACCTCAACAGTGGAAGTGGAGGCGGGAAATACAAAGAGGTGGAAACAGGAATTCAGGAAGCAGCAGCGCTCTTCCTCCCCAGGAACTCACAAACCGTATCTCAAAGAGGAGAACAAAGACAGGATATGATTTCACACCTCTTCTTTCCTCCTCTGTGTTCTTTTCCTTTCTCAATGCAGCTTGCTTTCATTCTTTTTTCTTTTTTTGCGTTTTTTGTTATTGTCTTTTTCAGTAACACCTATTTCAATATCCCAACTCCCCTTCTTTTGCCTTTCTTTGGCTTTTTCTGACTCCAACTCTTTCCTCTGTGAATGCATCCTCTTCTCTCTCTCTGTCTCTATGTATTCATTGTACGCACGTCTGTTTTTTACTTTTTTCTGGTAACTGCTCAGCGATGAATAAAATTATGGACCTCTATTGATTTACTTTGTCTACAGGCCAGCTGAGTGCAGTTTTTATTAGCTGTGTGTGTGAGAGAGACGGGGTTAGATGCGGAGAGAAAAGACAAAGAAAGCTTCAGTATGCTTGAGTTTCTTTACATCTCTGTGCATGTGTGTGCATTTGTGTGCCAGTCTGCATGGCAGTTTGTTTTGATTTGTCTGTCACAGCTGAGGAGCTGCCGTGAAATGATTAAACAAGCGCAGCTCTGGTTAGATGACATAAAGGCGTGCAAAAGTCGTCCAGTGACAAATGAGGCTAGGGCATGTTATATACACAATACAAACAAGTGCAGAGGGCAGCCGTGGGTGAGTTGAAGCTGCCCCGTTGAGCCAGCATCTCTCTCAATTATACAGTACAGTAGCACTGGAGTCTATGTTACGCTGTGGCTGGATGTCCTGTGAACTTGAAAAACTCGGGCATGCTGTAGAATTCACTGGTGTTATTTAAAGTGCACTATACAAAACTGGATATTTACTCAAACAAGCACATAATTTATGGTAAGCAGCGACCAGCTATTGCAGGTTTGTACAAAGGTTGCATTCATAAGTTATGACACACAGTGACAGTAGATGCATGTTTGGACTACTTTTGTATACGTACGACTGATACTAATACTAACACTAATACTGATTAATGGATATTTTAGCATATTGATATGTAACAAATAAGACTATGATGGTGCAGTGTGGTTTTTGGCTTGGAGGGGGGCTGGGTGAGTTTCCTAGGTATGGCACTGTTCCTAGTCAAATAAATGCTTACATGCAGACAAAGTCACCGCTAGGCATCCTCGTCACAGTGGGCAGGCACGCAGCAGTCTGTACACAGATGGTGGTTGTGAGTCATCGTGCAAGTGGCGATGATGTAATTGTATTTATAAAGGTTCAATAAAGGGATCAATTATATGATAACATGCTTTTATTCTTTCGATTCTTTGTTTAAAGGGTGCAATGTTAAAACGTGCTGCCACGCACCATGCACAGCATCACTCTGCACAGCACAGTTAATGCAGAAATTTCATTTGGTAAGGAAGATGGTTAAGCCTGCTGAGCCTTATGATCTCCCATGCACAGATGAGGAAGGCACTTTTTCCCTATTTTTCTTGAATAACATTGCTCTTAGACTTGTCAGTCAAAGTGTAACTTGAAGAATGGGAATTTCTCTGGAGACTGATGAGGCTCACAGGCTTGTCTGGCTCTTAAACGAGGATTGGACGCTGAAGTGCACTGAAATGCCCCAAGTGTAGTCATATCTAAAAGTCAGTCCAAGCCATCTTCCTTATTGTCTTAACCAACGTAAGTGCCGCTGTAGGTCTGTGTGAGGTTGAACCATGTATGCAACACCACATTGTCTCCCGTTTATGCATAGTGGCAGAAATCAGAATTGCAGTATAAGAGTCAGACCAACAAATTTTGTGCGTATTCCACATTTTTTCACATAAATTAACCCTCTGCAACTTTATATATTTCCCATATAAGAAATCCAGATGGATTCCCCTACATCCTCTTATTCCTTGCTCTATTCAACCTTCAGTAACATCATCATCATCATCATCATCATCAATGCCATCATTATCATCATCACCATCATCACCATCATCACTAACTGCTGCATTATCACTCCTTCAACCTCCTCCTATTCTTATGTAATGTCTGGTTCATTTTCAGTGTCTTTCTTCAGAACAATGTACTTTCTGGCACTGTCTCTTTTTTCCTTCTCTTGTGTATTATCTGGCATTTCTTCAAATTAAGCATTAAGAATCTTTGATGTGTGGATTTTTAATGCTAAAATATGAGCAGACAGTGGGGATAGAGCGAGAACAAGCAAAAGAGGTGGAGAGTGAAGGGACATCACGCTGAATAATGCAATAACAGACACTGTAGGCTGCTTGTTTTCTCTCTTTCTTTCTTCCTTTATTTTATTTTATTTTTTCTGGAAGAGTAGTGAATCCATTCCTCTGCTCAGGCAATTACTTTTAATTGGATAACCTTTTCGTTCGCTGAAGAACACTATTTTTAACTTGGGAAGCACAAGGTGCTGGAACGCCATGCTTTCCCTGAGGTATGGCTTCCTGCACAGATAGGTAGACTGAAGAGGAGAGTCTCTGTTAATATGGAAAGCAGATGCAAGAGGAGGGAGGGTGACAGAGGGAGAAGCACACACATCAAACAGATGGAAATTCCTTTTAGGGTGATTTCGTACAGGAAAAAAAAGAGCAGGATAAAGTTTTGAAGGAAAAGATAACAAAAAACATTCAGTCTTGATACATATGGAACAACTCCACCTCAATGAATAAAAGTATGAATTCAGAGCTCAAGAAAGTTTTACCGTGCATGTGAAGTATCGATATTATAAGCCAGCATATTCTGGGTTATTTATTGAAATGCAAACATGCTTTTATACCTGACAGAGCTGAATGGACAATGTGGAGAGGTTCACTGGTTTACTGCCTATTTTTGGTGCATTACATTTTATCGTAAAAATTCCCTTTTTTCAGAACTCTTCAAATAGTTAGAATAACAGAGCTCTATGTGGATTAAACTGCTTTGACACAAAATACATTCAGAGACTACAATTTTTCACTACCAGCAAAACCTTGGTAATCCCCAGCTCATTTTGCAAATGTGTATGTACTTTTTTTCAAAACTGGTGAACTCGCCTTCAAAACCTGACCCATGAAATCCAAGCAGACAGACAGCTAAATCACAAATAACAGATTCAAAAGGTAATGTTTTTAGAGACATGTTGTGATTAATTGTTGCCTGGAGTTACCTAAATCATCCACACAATCTCACCTCCCTCCATGCCCACAGAGACACATCAGGGATGCAAAGACATTCTTTCCTGCCGTGTTTTGTGAGACATAAGGTGTGTTGTTGGTAATCACATGTTGTCTATACAACTCATGTGAAGTGGAACGGTTATTGTGCTGTTTTACTGGGTCATTTGGCTGGTACAGAATGCAGTAAAATGGCAATTATAGCTGTTTGCAATGGTGACAGGTCAGAAGACTGTAAAGGCTGTAAAATTTGTCATATTTACTGAGACTGTCCTCCAGCAACAAACAACCCCATACAGCATTTGTACAGCAGCTTATTACAACCTATCATTGAGCAGTGTTTTAAAGTTAAGTTTATTGGTCCTGTAAATAACAACACTGTAGCCAGAGCAGTGCTCGTTTTTAGGTTGCTAATATTAGCAAACATTAACTAATGTTAATTACCTATCTTTGGCTAATGTTTTGTAACCTCACCCCTCCCCTTTTCTTACCCTTAACTGTTATGACAAATCTTTCCCAAACCTTAACAATCTTAACCAAGTATTTTTGGTGGCTAGTGAGCTACTTAGCCAAGGTTTTACTTAATTTAGCCACCTGAAATGGTACAAATTGTCACCGTTTTGCTGAACTGTACTGATGAAAACTTTTACAGTACTGGATGTTTGGTTTTCTTTTTGTGTAATTTGTAAAATTGCTTGGCAACTTAGAATTAGCAAAAAAATAAACACAACTGCAGCTTTTCTAGAGCTTGTTAAAAAGGTCTCACTCTGTTTTGTAATGGGAAAAAAAAGAAAAAATATATACATGTCTTTGTGGTTTGACTGATAAAATGTTGCACTTGGGGAGAAAATGGAGAAAAATGTTGCTTTTGAAAAAGCTAGCTGTCTGTCTAGCTAGCATTGAGACATGCTAGCTAGACAGACAGACAGTAGATAGATAGATAGATAGATAGATAGATAGATGATTGCTGGGGATAATGACAAAAGAGACAACACTGAATGTCCTCAAAAAGTTTTGGGGATAATTTTTATATTGTGCGACAAAATGTTTTTGACATTGCCTGCTGTCTGCCAAGCCCCAGATTATAATGATAATATGTAAATGCTGGAATAATAGCCCCAAGATTTTGCTCAAACAATGCAATGCAAAATTATGCAAGTAAATCTTCAGTTGTGGGGTGTAATTGCATGCTCCTCGCTTGGTTTCGCAGAAACCTAGTCTCAAGGCCGAACAGTGACATTCAAATCACTGTTCCTGATTGTATGTACTGGGAAAACACAAACACAATCTGCACAACAATTTTAGTCACCTTTGTATGAAATGTATGAGATTTTCCTTGAATGTTTACAGCTTTTTAGTTTATATCTCACTCAGAAAACTGGAACGTTTACCCTATCTAGTAATTTGCTGTGTGTAGTTGAAAAAAATGTCATCTGTAGCAGTCTGTGCTAAAGTTTTTTTTTTGTTTTAAAGAATAAGAGCCTATGAAAAAAGACATTAATTCCTCTGTGACATTTAATGAGATGATGACCAAGCTATAGTTGCGCATATTGTATATGTGTCTGTGAGAAAATCAAGACAGACAGAGAGGGAGATTCCGTGCCAAGAAAATGTGCACTGTTCTGTAAAATATATTTGTGTATGTCGTTTGCTATTCACCATGCATCAGCTGAATTTGACTGTTTAGTTAATTCCTATTCACTGTGTGTCAGTTCATGTTGTTTGCTGTGTATGTTGTGTCTGTACTACTCCCACGGGCGTTTACATAAATCAACTACTAAATCAAATATCAAGGACAAAAACACAAAATGAAATTCAATTTAGCTGCTTGTGGCTTGCAGAATTATTTATTGTGGACTGTACTGTACTATTTACAATGGGCATATGCTCCAAACACCTACAAAGATAGATAGATAGATAGATAGATAGATATGCCATTTACTGGAGCAAATTTAAGGCTTGCATTACCTTAGTGTAAATTACCAAGTTACTAAATGCATTGGTCATTATAGATGTCAGGGTGTATGAAGGGAAAACAGACTTATTTTCCTTCCAACCATCCCCATTGTTTCAGTTATGTATATATCAAATACTATAATTGGACATTACACTCCTGTGAGACCTGTCTGAAATATGCTCTATGGACTTATGTCAGACTGGCAGTGGGCCAGTGAGTAGGAAACAGACCAAGTGTAAACAAAATACAGATTTCTTTGTCTTGAGCCACCCCAAGAGAAGTTGACAAGCCATGAAATCTGAAGTAAAGGGCTACAAATAAATTAAGCTGTTGTGATCTTGTTCTCTGTGTTGCACTTGGTTGTCTGTTTAGCACTAAACTATCTTCCCTGCACCATTCTCCATATTGTAAATGCTCTTGTCCCTTTTCTTTTACATGACACAGCGAGAGATTGAAAAAATGCTTTCCTCTTGTTTTCTGTCCCAGCTGATAGCTTGTGAAGTGTTAAGCTATTTCATATTTTGTTTATTGTGGTTGTGAGGCTCTTGAAGTCCTCAGGCCGGGCTCAAAGTCCCCACAGCGGAGAGGAGATGAGGGCATTACCCTTCTAGTGGATTGGGTGCTGAGGGCATGTAGTCTATTTAAAATGGGCTTCTTAAATTTTACTGGCACTACAAATCACATTTTTTTCTTCTTTTCAAAAAGTGATTTTGTGGACTATTGTAGCCAAATGTAATAGAACCAATGCACAGTATTTTATCCAGCTCATCTTTTGCTACAGGGAATTGAGGACGCTCTGGCAGCCTAGCATGGCTCAAGATGTTCCTGCAAAAATGATCCAGTCAAAACCCATCCGCTGTCTCTCCAGAATAATTTGGGAACCCATTTTACAATTCCCATAGCCACTCCTTAGGTCCCTGACTAAAAAAAAAAATCATTGAGTGAAAGACTTCCCCAAAGTATACCCATCACAATGTTCACTCAAAGGGTAATAATGGAAAGAAACTTGATGTGGGGGCTTGGACCGAGGGGATTTGGTTGGCACATTTTTTTTTTTGCCCTTTTTACACGAATGTCTAATCATCCTAAAAAGTATGCTTGCTAAAGCACTCAAACAGACACAGAACTCTTAGGAAATATTTATAAAGAAAATGGAGCTACATGTGCTGTTTGAACACTTATGCTCAGTGGCAACCACGCCATTTGAATGTGAAGTGTAATAACTTAGCTTTACACAAAGTATTTCCCAGATTGTTAGAGGCTTTTGTGATGGATGAAGAGGTGCAAAGTGCTGTGGTTGCTGGAGTTTTGTGCTTTGGAGTGACATAACAGTTCTTTTGATTTTATTTGGCTTAAATCTTTGTGTCAGAATTTGCTAATTTCCCAGGGAGGCACTGAGTGATCAGATCTCAGCGCCTCTCTAAGAAGCGTTGAACTCTATTTACACCTTACTACTAAGCACTGTCTGCTTGAGACGCATGTCCAAGCCAGTTGTGAATGGGGTCTCTGTATCCCTGAACCCTCTTCAATTTTAAATCGTCTGACAGAAAAAGTTGGGAGCGCCTGTGAAAATGTGGATGTGTATGCTTTTGTGTGTACATGGATCAGGGTTGACAACTTTATTCATTTATTTATGTATTTATTTATTTATTTTCCTCTGCACACAGTGGTTGCTAGCAATTACTCCAAACTCCATATTGATCCATTGTAATGTGCATAGGTTTTGGCAAACAGAGTGCATGCTGAGTTGATTGCATACATAGGCAGGTACATTTAATTTAAAATCAATGGCAAGGAAAATAGAAAATCACATTCAATGGTGAGTTGAGAACAACTGAAAAAAAACTGAGCTATTCATCAGTTTTGCACACATTTTTTTTTTTTTTAATCTTGTGGGAAGCAATTTAAACTGAAGAATACATGGTCCAATAGTTGTGGTGATTGTGTGATTCCCATTGTTACCTGTGGCTTTGGCGCGGTGTGGCTATTCATGCCAGCACTCTGAAGCAGAGTGGAGAGGGGTGTGTTGGTTTTGCAGTGCTTTCAGTTGGAGCTGGTTCACCTTGAAGCTGAAATGCAACACTCATCCGTGTCACCTCAGTGTGACCTGACGAATCAAAAGAAAGAAAAGATTTAAAAAAAATAGATCAAGTCTGGGAGAAGTAGAACCACGTCTGATTGATGGTTTTGCTTTAACATTATTTGAGAAATTTTGTAACAATACCAGAGCTGGTGTTAAATAACAATTTCAATTAGCTGGTTTTAGCCTTAATGTCACCTGACTGAGACGGTGTAAATGAGATTGCTGTCTTTCTACAGAAGTTTAGGTTAACTCACTGGTTTTCAACTTGGGGCATGCGTACCCCTAGGGGTATGTTGGAGCACTGCAGGGGGTACATGAGATTTTTTTTTTTTTAATGTTAATTTAAATAATATCAGTCATGCATAATTACTAACATAAGTAGCCTATGTTACAGTAAGTAAAATAATTACTTGTAAATATAAGTTTGATAAACCACATTCACATTTTATATTCAATATCCTCGGTATCAAGTTGTTGTTTCAGACACTGATGGCACTTTACTGGACCTCTTTATATTGGCTTTTTCTTCTACTCATTTTTTCCCCCCACTGGTCCGAGGGTACTTGGCTGAAAAAATATTTCAAATGAGGTTCATTACTGAAAAAAAGTTTGAGAACCACTGAGTTAACCGACAGGATCCAACAAATGCTGGCTAATTACATCATTCAGATGTTGGCAGTGTGAGGCACAGCAGCATCCTGTGGCCAGAATGAAATAATTTATATCTTTGTTCAAATCACCCTTGTAGATATATTCCAGTACATATAATTTTAATAGTGTTTGTTTTGTCATGATGGAACCATAAATAAAGTTGTTCAAGCGCTTCCACAAAGATGGCTGCCAGTTGGCCCATTTGCAGCTGCAAAATCCTTATACAATGCCAGTTCTACTCAATTCCATCTCTGTATATTTCTTTTTCCCTTTGAAAGACCTATTCACCATCATGTCTTATAGATCAGCAAAAATACCCACAAAACTGGGTTTGAATCATTGTTGTGCTCGACTGCCAAAAAGAGCAGCAGAACAGATAATTATTTTTATGAGAATGCTATACAATATAAAGCCTGTACAGTCCTATAACCCAAAATCAAATTTTACAGTGTTGATTATATGCACAAATTTGATCAGTCACAGAGGCAATGTCTTCCCTCATGTCTGGCTTTGCTCGGCTTGTATGCCACTTGCAGTGCCTCTGAACAAATCAGTGGCAGTTAAGCAGGCATGCCACTACCCTCAGTGATTCAGTCATTAAATCACTGAGTGCATTGTTTGCAAATAACCAACAACTTGTGAAGTAGCACACTGATAACTGGATATCCACTAAGTGAGGTCACTGCACTCCACTGGTTAGCCATTTGTTTGCCACAGGGAGGAATTATTATTTATCATGCTGAAGATGTGTTAGCTAATTGCTTAGCCTTGTGTCCTCTCTCTCTCTCTCTCTCTCTCTCTCTCTCTCTCTCTCGCTCTCTCTCACCCTCTCCCTGCTGGCGAGCTGATAACAGGCCGAGAAACCTGATGATCAGAGCAGTACACTACATCTGTCCTGAGCAGATGCTCACATATATGATAGTGCTATAGTGCTTTGTGTGTTTGTGTGTCTTTGAGTGGATGGGTTGATTGTGGCCTGCGTGCAAAAAAAAACACTCTTTTGTTCCTAGTCTGCATGTGTGACCTGGATATACAGGAGTTTGTGTGCTAACCCAAATTCTCCTCATACACAGCACTTGAGAAGCTGTTCTTTCAGCAGAGCCTTTGATCATTATCTGACCGCTGCTTTCAAGCACCTTTTGATGATAGTGTAATCTTGAAACCATTGGGAGTGCGGTTGTTGGTTTTACTCGAGTTTTGCTGTGCCGCTGGTGCATCGCTCTGTAGCTACAGTATGATCTGCTGTGCACACGTTATCTTGCCTGGATTGATTATTGAGAAATATGTGCATAAATCATCGGGATTGGGTTTGTACTGAATAGGTTTGTACTGAATTAGAGCAAGGATGGCAGTAGGATGCAATAGTAAGGCTACATTCACTTCTGAGGAGCACTGTGCTTTGTCTCTGTCTCTGCTAGATACACACAACCTATTCACACACAAAAGCAAATGCTATATGACGTCTCCCTCTACAGATTCTGCAGACTGGGGGTCTTTGGGTTATCCATGCTCTTAATCCAAATCCTCCTCTGTACCATATGCGACACCCTGCCACCTCTTTGCAACCCCAGCTGGGGCAATCATAGAAACCTCCATAACATCTAATAGCACAGAGATGAATTACTGCCCATGTAAACATGTAAACCAGTACACATATTGCCTTTTTCCAATATGTTCACTGGAATCCCCACTCACACACACAAAAGTCCATGATTGTAAGCAGCATGCTAATAGACTGCCAATTTTCACTTTCAGTATTAGCAACTGTGAGAAGTCACTTGTTTATTTTCTGCTTGTCTGTTTGTGCTATTTGGTTTAGCCTTCAAGGAAAAATAATCTTTTGCTTGCCTGGTTCCATGGGGAAGTCAGAACCAGCTGCACAACAGCTTGGAACTGGAAGGGATTCAGTATTTTGCTCAAGGACACTTTAGCAGGGCATATGCTCGCTGTCATGGGCCCTTGAAGCTGGGCCTTCTGGCTGAAGGATGGTCTTCCCACACCCGCCAGCTCAACAGGACTTAGAATAGAATAGACACCAGACATTACATTGACCTTTGGTTCTCATATAACCATCCTTGTCACCAATCATGGTCAGATTATTTAA
>OMLB01032945.1:9241-26022 GCA_900302555.1 Myripristis jacobus
TAAAAACCCAGTTTCATTTTAGTACCAGTTTCAAATTGTCTAATTAATCAGAATCAGTAAGCCACAATATTAACGATACCTCTTATTGTTAATTAAGAATGCTGAACAGCCGACCCTTTGACTTATCCTCTTGTCAGCAGAAAAACATCAGTGAAGTTTGTACGTCCTCTGCTCTATTAAAGAAGAGCAGAAGTTGTGAGAGACCCCATTTATTTGTTCCAGAAATGCCAAAATTCAAAAAACAACAAAAAAGAGACCATTAAACTGCTTCTGCAATGTATTCCAAGTGTTCTGAAGCCAACCGATTGCACTGTGGGTCCAAAAGTCAAATATTTACCTCGTTATCTCCAAGATGTTTTAGCTCTTGTTCTTCATGCTGCCAGCAGTCACAATAGCAACAGGCAGATGCTGCTGGAAAGATTGTAATTAGCGGTAAAGCACGCTTGAACAACTCAATAAAGCAGCAATTTGGCTCACAGATAGGAATCCAATTACTTGAATTTTTCTCACTCTTCCTTGTATTGTGTCTTCTCAAGCAAGGCAGCCCGAATACGCCTTTGACGTCTTTTACAAAGTAATTCTGAGACAAAAGTAACTCTGCACTGCAGTCTGTTTCTTGAGTAATGAAGCAAAATTTCCTCCAATAAAGCTGTGTATCATCTATATAGCCAAGTCCTGTTAACGATACAATGCAGCACTGTTCAAATATATTTGGACTGTAATATACAAATACAAGAAAATAAGAATAAACATG
The DNA here is from genome assembly GCA_900302555.1 of Myripristis jacobus. Taxonomy (NCBI): domain Eukaryota; kingdom Metazoa; phylum Chordata; class Actinopteri; order Holocentriformes; family Holocentridae; genus Myripristis; species Myripristis jacobus. The sequence continues at coordinate 9,996 of OMLB01032945.1, forward strand.
GAATATGGGAATGCAGCTAAGATGATGTTAAATGCGATTCTTCATTTCACTGTGACTTAAAATTTGTGTCTTTGTGCATTTGAGTACATACACTCTTAGACGCAGTATTTTACTGTTAGTCACTGGGGGCTTCAGCTCATCACCACTGAGGGAGGGGAGAGAATTTGCCATGACATTCCTCCTTCCAGATTTGCGGATGTCTGAACTAGTGACCACCAGTGAGACTTGACTCTCTAAGCCTTTGGCTGCCAAGTGACATGGTCGAAATCCCATAGCGCTCGATAACATTTAGCTCATGTCACACACCAGGGACTGCAGAGTCACATTACCGTGCTTTACGTCTCAGAATAGCTGTTAGCCCTGACACGCTTAAAAATACACAAACATTCTTCTTCACGGTTGACTGCATTGCATAATTTTTTCTTATGCTGGCGAACAAACACATATATGAAACTAATGGCTTACCCAATCTCACACTCTGCACACAGTTTTCGGTGATACCATAAAGTGTGGCTATGTGGTGTGAACTCATTCCCTCTGCGCCTTTTAATAGCCATGGTGGGCTCCCTTTGCCACACATGCATAGACACACAAACACACGGACAAGAGGGATATCACACATACAGTTGGTGCATGGATGGATTCTAACAAGCTTCTGGTTGTACAAATAACATACACATGTTAACAGATGTATCTGTCCACACGATACCAGCTCAATTTCATCTACAGAGGCAGAGAGAGACAGAATTTTTTTTTTCCTCTCTGACAGAAAGCAGATGCTTCCATTAATATTTGAGATTCTGCTCTGTCCAGACATGCTGCAGAGGAAAATGCATAATTGATGTGGAAATGTCCAACTTCTTAATCTTTCCCTCTTGTCCAGCTCACGCAATCCAGCAGCACTCCTCATTTCTGGGGCCACTGACCTTTTCGTGCCCATCTGTGTCGTGTTGTGTGTGTGTGTGTGTGTGTGTGTGTGTGTGTGTGTACATTTACACCTTTCCCTCCCGTACCATTTTTCTCCACTGAATTATTAGTTTCAGACTGACTGTCATGCTATGTTGTTCCCTGGCTGCGTTTGAATATTTGTATCCCATGTGATACATATTCATTCACTATGCTTATTCAGTAATCCTCATGTTTATACAAAATAGGATCATCTGTTTCGTGAGACTACAAGCAGATTCAGTTCCACAATAGATTATTCATTCTCTGCTGAAGACTGTTTATGTTGATGAAAAAACTTACTCTCTACACTGGGGTACAGCATTTGGAAATAAGGTTGTACAAGGTCAGTGCAGTGCTGATTTGTCTTATACTTGTTACAAGTTTTAGAGAGCTGATTGGGACCTTTTCAGGTTTTCTAATAAAACCTATCACTTTTCCTTTTAACTCACTGTCCCTTCCACTTTCTCTTCTCTCAGCAACACAGTCTCTCGTCCTCTCAATCTCTCTCCTTTTTTCATTCCATCCCCATATTCTCTCATGTCTCCTGTTTAAGGTTGGCTCTATTTTATCTCTAATTCATTTGTCATCCACAGTTGTGTCTAGTGGGGGATGTAAACACAGTTTCTCCTCCTTTATCTCTGCCCACTTGTCGTCCTCTTTGGACAAAGCAGACAGATTAGTCGGCCCTCTTATCTGTCCATCTACCAGCCCTCAAACTCCCATTCACATAATGAGAACACTTCATCAAACTCAAATTCTGTGTTTCATCGCTGTCTGTCTCTCCTTTGCTCTCTGACTCTTACTGTGGCTTTTTTTTTTAGATTATTCCCTTCCCTCACTAAACTGTTCATTCTGATATTTTTTCCCCTTATTCTCTCATTCTGTTCCTTTGTGAATCTTTCCCTCCTTCAAGATGTGTCTGTGGTGTGAGTGTTGGGCGATGATGGAAAAAGAGTGGAGGCATGATAGGGTTTACTGTCAAGAAGATTGGTAGAAATGATGAAGGAACTCGCATAAACACACCAAACACTCCATGAATACACACTGCATTCATCCACGCAGATTTTGTTTTCCATGTGTCTCCGAATTTGAGTGGGTTTGGTTTTATCCAGCTGAAAGAAGCAGTCAGAGAGAAGCCATTTGCACTTCAAAGTATTTCAACTTCGATTTAGTCTGTTTTTGTTGTGCAGCTTTTCAACCCTGTTGGTTTATGTTCAGGCATTCAATTCCCACTGACACAACCCAAGCTTAAAATGCATTTCTCAACACTGTGAAGCACTTGAAAGGAAGCATCCACTTGCCAGTGCAGCAGCAGACCAGTCAGTGCAATAACCTGCGGCAACATCCTGTTTCTAATTGATTACAGTTGTATTTTAGCCTTTATTTATCAAGGGAAGCTTTCTCATTCACACAGTTACCACAGCCACAGTCTACCACTGAGCATCTCCACTGAATCCTTTAGGGGGTTAAATGCCTTGCTCAAGGGTACCGTAGCAGTAGTTGCTGTCAGGACAGGAGAATGCTAGTCATTCACTTTCATCACCCACATTTTCCCGGATGAACAAATGTATAGCTTACAGCATTTCTAAATCTCCTTTGTTGTCGGTCCTTCATTATGTCTTTTTCCTCTCTCAGGTACCAGCCCACTGGACAGCCCTCGCAATTTCTCCCCCAACACAGCTGCACATTTCTCTTTTGTTCCTGCACGCAGGTGAGCAACAAACACATAAACACACACATACTGTACGCACATACTTATATTTTAAATCTCAATGGGAGGAGGAAGAAAAAGTCAGTTAAAAAATGTAGCTAGATAGTAATTTAGCGCTAAATGTAAATTCAGCATTGAAAAGAGTGTCACTAGCACTTGAATCTTAAATTTAGCTTCTAAGTGCAATAAATATATAGCAGTTTGACTTGATGATGTGGTGATGATGTGATTTGATGATGTTGGTGCAAGAATATATCAGAAACACACATGAAAATAACAGCACTGACAGCATGAGTCTCCAAGTAACTTGGATACCAAGTGGTGCAACCCACTGCACTCTGTTTCTTTCCAAGGAGCTTGGGTGTTTTAAATATTTAATGGTACAGTTAATTGGGTTTTATTGAAAATCAGAATAAAGCATTATTATCAGTCTGGGACTGAAAACCATGGAATTTGTTTGTGAATTTACAGATAAGTAAAAGAAACAAAAAACAGTATTCATTAGTAAAATCTGTTAAGTAAAATATGCGTTATGGAGCAGAAGTGCTGACTGACAGTCTAAGGGGCTTTGGTGGTCAGGTAAACATGAAACACTGGAATCCAAATAGAAGCCACTCAGACTACTCCCTTTACTATATCCTGATGAATTACACAAGGTCGCTATTGAAGCTATGAAATTAAATCTTGCAGATGATTGACACCAAGAGAAGCCTTTCACTCCCAAGTGGTTTGTGGTTACAAACAGGAAAATGTGGAGGTTGAATGGGAAGGTGAATGAGAGGTTGAATATCAAACTGTTGGATGGCATTCATCCTGAAAGATGGAGAGCCACAGTTCAATCTTTAATGCCTGTATCTTTGAAATGGCAAGTGCTCTTAAATGCCTCTGTGGCCTTGGCACCCTGAGAGCCGAGCTGTAGATGATGATACTGTGGAACTGATGATGAGACAGAGATGATCTGTGACTGTCATTCAAACCTGGATTAATAAGCTCTTTTCTGTCTGGGCTCTCAGCAGAGATAGTAATTACTAAGAGGTAGAGAGGGTTAGAGGAATAGAGACAGAGAGTGTGGGTGCCGCATGTGTGTGTGCATGTTCATGCAGTTGTGCTCCACATGACATATATGCTGGTAACAGCTTATATTGCTGCATAGAGCTAAAGCATGAAATGGAATTAGAAAAAATTGAGGCAGTGCACCGTCCCTTGATATGCCTACTATAGCGGGGCTGTCATAAATGTGAGCATTGCTTAAAGTGTGGACAGTGCATTAGATTAAGACACACCTGCCTCTGACATGTTCAGTGAAATGATGATGTTTCCATGGTAACACATTACCTTATGCACTGAACCCATGCTTATTTCTATGACAACACTATCAAACATTGTATGGCTGTGTACCAGCCCAAAAAGAAATCTATTAATATTAATTTGAGCTGGAAATCCCTTCATGCCTGTTCGCTGACCTCAGATGTTGCAGCTACTGGCCGAGCAGATGCTGTGACAACACTGCCACCATGTGGTGGAGTTTGATAGTGCAGCCTAGGAGCTGAGGGACTGGTGTCTTGAATTGTAGTGCCGTTGAAGTGTGTTTGCCTTGTACTAGCACCCAAATGGTTTGTTACACTAACCATGCTCTGGTTTTATAATGATTGAAAATATTAAAAAGGAAATGGGCATGGTTAACCAGCAAATACAAACAAGAGAAACCAAGGAGTGGCAAGTGTGGGATAGGCTAGGTGTGTGTCTTTGTGTCCTTTGTCTAAGACTGACTGACAGCTGCTTTCAGCGCCACCTAAAAAAAATTGTCCTCTCTCCCACACAGTCACGGACACAGGGCTGACAGGTAACCTATCAACTTTAACCTTTACATGCTCCTTCCCTAGTCTTCCCTTTTCCCTGCCTCCACTAGCTGCCCTCTGTCCTGCATGGCTGAGCGCACACAGGCTGACATCTACAAGTACATACTACAGATACTACTACAGATACTACCCTGCAGGGTCTGAGTCACTGCCACTATTCTTAGAGAAACTCCCATATGCTGTATACATGCATCAAATTTAGGACCAAAGGATGCTGTTTTTTTTTTGTTGTTGTTGTTGTTGTTGTTGTTTTTGTTGTTATCTTTTCCCTTTACATTACTAGCTTTCATCCACTGTACTTCCATTTTTATTTTATGGTTGTAAAATCAAACAAAAGTTTGCAGTTATGTAGTTTTGGTCCCATTGCCAATAATAATAAATAAAATAACAGTCGTTTTTCATGTTTTTTTTTTTCATCAATGATATTAATTTTCACAACCTTAAATGTTACCTGTCTGTCATTGTCTTAACTTTCTAGATTGAGTTTTTTTCCCTTTTGCCCATTGGATTACAAGGAATCATTGTCAATTATACAAGGATCTTAGGGTGTGTTTGTTCTTTAATAAACTCATTCAAATTGGTTTTGGAAAGTGCAAATACAAACACAAACACAGAGAAGACTTACAGGGACAGGCAGTGTAGAGTGGCTGTCAGGTGCAGACTCAGAAGCTAACTAGTCTTGCATCACCTTATCATATGTCTGTGGTGTCTCAGGCTGAATGTCTCAGTATTGCTCAGTGGATTTCCCAAACCCACATGGCTGTGTCTGCACTCTTTCTAAACCCATTTTTACTCTCATGTGCATTTCCCCTCCTGCAAATGAATGGCTTTGTGGCTGTATGTGAGGGCACTGCATCATGTGGATTTGGCAGTGTCTATTTTAATTCCATTTATTTAAAGAAAGTGAGGGAGGCTTTATGGATTCTGATATCCTTATCCTTTTGTTTCTGTCTCTTCTCCCTTTGCCCTTAATCAGAACGGATGGGAGACGTTGGTCTTTGGCTTCTCTGCCCTCCTCTGGCTATGGCACAAACACTCCCAGCTCTACAGTCTCGGTAAGTGTCTATGCTCTTGTGTGCAGATATTTCTATGTTTGCTTGAATGCATGTTTTATTTTTTTTTTATCTGTGGACCCAAAAGATAAACCCCTTCTCCTTCCTCTTACTACAATCCAAAGCAGCAAGCCATCAAAAGCTCCCTCAGCTGCAATGAAGATCATCCTCTCTTGCTTCCCCTTCAACCTTTCTCTCTCTCCCTGTTCAGTTTTTCCACATTACCCCCTCCTCTCCCTCAGTACTTTTCTCTTATGCCTTACATTGTAGTCTGTTTTCCCTGCTTTTAAGGTTCTCTATATGTTCCCACAATTTTCACCTCTGTCTCATCCCTCAATTCCTAGAGTGTCCAATCCTTCTCCCCCCCCTACTTAACCCTCTGCTCCCCTGTCCTTCTCCCTTCTTAATACCCCAGTGTGCGGTTGCTTTCTACCTGCTGATTGTAGAATGAGGACTCTGCATGCTTCAAAGGCAGAAAGCTTAGCTGATGGGATACTCAAGCTCTCAGCCATCACCTCATACTGCTAGCCTGCCTGCGAGCCCCCTGTGTTAACAGAACAGGCCTCATTTGATTTGTCTTATTAGTTTGACTAACTCACTCACTAACTGGGAACTGAATAAGGGAAGCTTCTCTCAGTTTCATAAAAGAAACTTGGAATTTTAATAGTAGCACACTAACTCTGTTTAGTTGTAACTAAACTAACTGAGCTCTTGGCTCATCCACAGAAGCTCTTGGCTCACTCTAAATTAATGCATAGAATCTCCACTACCTGTCGTATTGCATGCCGCCTGTCGGCCTCTCCTGTAACTAGCACACCAGCCCTCTAGGCTAACCTAATCATGGTTTGAGTCACGCTTGTCATTTCAATGTGACTTTCATCATCTGATCATGCCAGTAAGCATTAAGTGACAGGTCTGCGGGCACAATAATCAGATTTTGCTCTTAGGTTTTCAAAATTGTGACCAGAATGTTACATATCCTAGTTGCAGTCCAACTATGCACATGCAAGCAGAATGAAGAGAATGGGGACAGTAGGAAAAAAGGAAAAAAAAAAAAAGACCCGGTGACAGATTGATATAAATATAGCAACTGGACATGCATAACTGACAATTTTAGGTCAAGCATGGACATACAGCAATTTCTATATACAGTAACTTCTGACAATCCAATCTTAAGAATCAGATGTACAAAACCATGGCAAAATGAAAAGTGTAACTAAGTCTTACACTGACCCACAGGAGCTCAAGTGGTGATTGTAACCCGCACTGCCCCTCTGCTCCTCTTTTTACTGGCCCCCACGAGTCCTCAAGGCTAACCTGAGCTAGCCTGGCTTAGCTGCAGCTTGACCCCGCAGTAGCTCCAGTGCTGGTTGTAATCTGTGCTCCCTCTCTGCTCCTCCTCTCACAGTCCTCCTGTTCATCTCAGGAGAAGCTGCACCAGTTGCCCTTCCAGCCCACGCCAGATGAGCTGCACTTCCTCACCAAGCACTTCAGCTCCGAGAGCATCACAGATGAGGAGGGACGACGCTCCCCCGCCATGAGACCCCGCTCACGCAGCCTCAGGTAGGAACTGCGCTCTGTTATGTTAGCAGAGCTGTGTTTTGAGCATAAAGCTCCTGCTGTATCAAAACTATGCCCCAGATTAAAAGACAGCTCATTACAAATACCAACACAGTGATATGATATGGCATACTACTCTACATGGGGCCCTCTTTTGTCTTTGCAGTCTCCCTCCTCTAGCTAGATTCCATTTTCCAGAAGCAGCAAAGATAATCTTTGTCTGCTGGATGGACAATACTGAAAGGATTATTATCTTGGCATTGCAGTACATTGGGAAACTTGGGAAAGAACATTGGAGTACTTGGGAAACTTTAAAGGGACGGTTCATCAAAAATACAAAAAAGATATTTTCCCACTTACCCCTAATGCAAGCTTTCCCTCTAGGTAGTTCTGATAGTTTTGTGATTTGGCAAGGTTTCCACCAGCTGCAGTCGTCCCTGTCTCGTAATACAAGGGTGCTAAATGGGTATCCACCCTGAAAGACTATGAAATTGGGTTGGATAGATACAGTTTGCCAGTATACTTCATCGGGAAGTAGTTCCCAATGAAACTCAAATAAATAGACATCCAGCCTCATTGCACTGGGATCAGGGAAAACAGGGATAAGTGGAAACCTTGCCAAATCACACAGAAACTATCTAGATGTAAGGCATTTGGAAATAAATAAATAAACAAACAAACAAACTAATACTTTTGGGAAAAGGGCATATTATAAACATGATTGGTGTTTACCAAGTTTAAACGTTCTAGCTGCACCAGAGAAAGCCAACAACACTTAAAACCATTCTGCAAAACAACACAGTGCTTGGACTGTGAGCGCTAAATGCAAGCGTGTCTGCTTTGAGGAACTTAAAAGGTGACAGTTCACAGAGAAGTGATCATTTAAGGAGCGCACTTGCATATGCAGTTCTGTCCTGGGTCTGATCTGAATGATAATCACTCTGGACTTTCCTTTATATAAGGCTCGCTTGAATTCCTATCATACAATGAGATGGACCCGGATCAGCATACATTAATTTGCCGGGTGTATGAAATGGATATTCCTGGCTGACTTGCTCACAGACAGGCTGTCAAAGTGGGTGCTGTGTGTGTGCATTCTTGTCAGCGAACAGAAAGGTCAGACTCTTCCCACTGACACGTCCATGGCAGTTGGTAGCAAGTGTGATCTCTTCACTGTGGCAGCATCACCCTCGTTGGTTTTCTTTGCCCCTATCTGTGACACCCAGGCTCACAGATCTGTTTATCTGCCTACCTATGGATGCAGGGATCTCCAGCTTTGATCTGTCCATCTGTTAACTGTTTTGCAGTAGCTTTCATTCATTCTGTCCATCCCTCTTTTACTTTATCCATCACTTTCCATTTCTCTTTCAACCTGTCAAGTGGTGCATTTACTTGTTTTTTTCCCCCTTCCTCCATGCTTTGTTTGCTCTTTTCTGTGTCTCTGTCTTTCTCTTCTTCCCCTCACTAGATTTATTTTATTTCTCTCTCTCTATCTCTCTCTCTCTTTCCAACCCAGTGTCTCACCTACATCTCGTCTTGCCACCGCTTTCTCTTTTTCTCTCTCTCTCTGTACCTTCATGGGGAGATATTGAATCTTTCAACCTCTGAGATGAAAGGAAGGCAAGAGAGATGCGAGCTGTGTATCTGATTGGAGTCACAGGGTGTTTGTTGATTGATTTCAGGCCGTGTGTGTGTGTATGTGAGGGTGTGAGTGTGCCATCTCATCTGCCATCACCCTGTGTCCTGATATAACCCAACCATCTAAATCCTCCCTGCCAAATTTTATGTTGTAAACACTCGAACATAAATAGCCTCAAACATAACTAACAAATAAAACTACTTAATTTCATCTGCATCTCTCTCTCTCTTTCTCTCTATGTATTTATATAGATATAGATATAGATATAGATATAGATATGTATTCCATTTATTTCACTCAAAGCAGTATCTTTCCAAGTATGAGCAGAACAGCTGCATTAATAAGACACAGGCCAGTGACAAATGGATTATTCCAAATTGAACAAGGACAGAGAAAAGAGTGTACAAGCTGGATTTAAAAAAGAAAGAAATGTGTGATAATATGTGGTATTTACAGAGATGCATTTCAACTCAGAGCTCCTTAAAAGCAAGATGTGACTTGTAAATGACAAACAAACTGAATCGTCATCCAGTCCAGAATTTCAAGTTTTGTGGTGCCACGTCAGAGCTCTTGGGTGCAGTTGACATCAGAGCACCAAATGGCATAAAACATCGGCCTTTGTTGTCCACCGTAATAACATGTGGACAGCTCTCAGTGGAACACCAGTCTGCCCTAATTAAACCTGTTAATGTTATATCAGTCCACTAACGGCTTCTTACAGACCACTCGGCTCCAAGCACAGATAAATAACCAACAGTGAGCAATGTAGAGAGAGAGGGGGAGGGAGGAAAGTGGGGAGGACAGTGACGGAGGAGGAGAAATTGACATTAAAAGAGAGACAATAGCAGAAATTAAGAGTGAGGGAAAAATGTACAGATCTCAGGTGGAGAGAGGAGACATGCCTAGGGAGACAGACAATATTGAGCGGGGAGAGAAATTAAGTGAGTGAGTAAGAGGAGATTGGGGACAGAAGAGTGGGGAGAAGATGATGATTGGGCCCATGAGGAGGGGGCAATGAATGAGGGATGATTTGCATGTGTGTGCGTGTGTGTGTATGTGTGTGTGTGTGAGAGAGAGAGAGAGAGAGAAAGAAATAATGAATGTGAGGTAGAGAGCACAATTATATGCTAATTTTATCGCCCTGCTGTGAGGGATGACAGCCACACTTCTTTTTTCCTATCGTTTAACAATCTCTGCTCATCCCTGTTTTTCGCTCAGCCCATCAGGCTCATTCACTCCCTCAGTTTTTGCCCTCCAGAACTCTTACCTCTGTCTATCTGTCTGTTTGTCTATCTATATAGCTAGTATTACAACCCCTTCTTCCATTCTGGTCTCTCTTTCTTTCTTTCGTTTTCCATAGATCTGGAAATGAGCTCAACCCATCCATCCATCATTCACCTGTCATATACGTCATCGGGAACAAAGGCCCTTGTTAATGAACTACCCAAGCAGTCACAGGCAGCCACACACAGTCATACGCCGTCATACACAGGCACACGACCTTCACTATTATCTTGACAGCCACTACAGAACAGAATTTATTCATCTACTGCACATCAGAAACATAGCATGATAAATCTGTTCCCTGTGACTCTCTGACATCTGTCCGCCCTCATTCTTGGTGCTGAGGGGGGCCACAAAGTTATGGGTCTTAGCTGCAGAAACAACGATGTTTATCCATCCATGTATTATATACATACATCTGTTCATTCATTCATGCAGACCAGAAAGATGCCGTATATCTGCTTTCTATGTATCACTGATAACACAGCCTATAGTATAGAATCTCACCAAGTGTTTCTTTCACCTGTCTCCTTTGGGGCTTAGGAAGACCTCTACTTTTACTAAGATGTGACCAGTAGAGTCATCAGTCTTATGAGTGGGATTTTGAGGTTTCAATGGCAACACACACACACACACACACACACACACAGACACACACACACACACTCTCATATCCCGGTCTGCCCAGCTCTCTGTCACGGTCAATTAGGTCTCTCATTTCCCAAGTCGCCTGCCTCAATTGCGAAAGAGCAATGTTATTTTTCTCTCTCACACACCATCTCTCCCTCCCTCTTTCTCTCCTTGCCTCGCCATCTCACTCGGTGTCTCATTTGATTTACCTCAATTATCTTCTCCTCAATAAGCGCTTTTACATTTTTAGCAGCTTTCTCACAAGTGACATCACCATTTATCCCCCCAAAAAACCTATTACACCGCTATTTAACATTTCAATTATCACGGTTTATGAACCACCGTGGGGCTGTAATGCATTTTATGTACAATTTTATAAGACAGCTTGATTTTTTTTCCCCCTCTGTCTCATATTCAATACTTTTGAACTTTCAGCCCCACACTAAAACAAAAGAAGTCTACCACAAGTTGCACAAAAGCCTCTCCTCCAAGGTCATTTCTCAAAATAATGACGAAGACGTTTTTTCGCAGGGATTGCCGCGAGGTGATTTTTATTTCCCATTACAGCAGAGATACAGCCGTGTTCTAATTAGCCTTTGTCTGGCTGTCTTGTGTTATTCATCCCAGGCATTTTACCCTGATCTCTGTTAGAACTTGGTTTGAATAGGAGTATTATTTTAATAAAGGCCCAGGCTGCTTAAAGCCAGTGGCAGACAGAAATAAAACAGGGGGAAAAAGATATGCAGTGAAAATTAAAGCATGTACATAACAGCCTCTGGCCACACATCCATCCCTGTCAGGGCTAACCTTTACTTACTGAACCCAGTGGCAGAGCTGGCTGGGTTTTGATTGAATATGCTCTTTGTTTTATTTCAAGAAAGACAGACATGAAAAAGAGTTTCAAAAGTTCAGGATGTTACTTGTCTAAGGAGCTCCATTTGATTGGCGTACATGGCTGCATACATTTAAAAGCAAATTGAAGCAAAAGGAACAACAGGAATAGAATAGAATAGTCTGTATTCCTATTTTGCTTAAAGTTAGTGTGTTGTTTCTTTGTGTGCGTGCACGTGCGTGGGCCTGTGCAGCTGCGCGCCGGCACAATGATAAACGGCCTCCATGACGTTTAGCTCATATGTCACATTCAGCGTGCTCTCATTCCAATTAAGCCAGTAATTGGACTTTGAGCTACCGATGGATGACTTAAAGCATTACCTCATCCCTCTGGTCACGTGTGCACGTTTGTGTGTACGTGTTCGTGTGTGGGTGTTTGTCTATCGATGACTCATACAAGCGGTGACATCTGGAGCCCCAAATTCATATTTTTACCTTACCTGCATTCCCCTCAATTTATCATACTCACTCCTTCCAGGCTGTCATAGTATTTCAGTGTTTATTGTGAATAGGGATTTTATTAGAAGTAATAGTATTTTTTACAAAAAATGATTTTATTTTATTGCAGTAGTGTCACTGGAAGGGAACATGGACACTGTTTTGTAGGAGCATGGTATAAAAAAGTGAAGATAGAGGCTCCAGTAACATTAGTGTAGAAATAACTCTTTTTCTCTTTTTCTTTTTTCTTTTTTGGCCAATAAATAGTTCAGTCATTTCTCCCCTACTGTAGCTGGAATCCTTATCCGTAGTTTCATTACGTTCAACAATCACATTGCAGTTTGTGATTTTTTTTTTCTTCATGTCCTGGTAGATTTAAAAAGAAAAAAAAATGCCAGAGAAAAACAAGAATTGAAATTGCAATATTTAGAAGGAAATGTTTGCAATTGTAAATGGAGTGAATGAATAATGCACTAGGCTAACAAAGCCTGGAAGAGCTTTGAATAAAAAGTCTGTCCCTATATCTTGCTCACACACACACACACACACACACACACACACTGTCTCTCTCTCTCTCTCTTTCCCCTGTCTTTGCTGCTCTATTCTTCAGTAGGTGAGACAGCAAGGTCAAGACCACTGCCGGCTATTGTCTCTATTTGGTCTTACCATAGAGAGGGGGGCAGTAGATAATAGAATAAGAAACGAGATGTTTCCCATGAGAGGGACGCGAGAGAGAAAAATGGACCCCATTGATTGTGTTGAAAGTAGAGAGAAAGAGGGATGGATTTGTATTCTGTGGAGGCTTGAATGGTGTAAAAGAGACATCAGTGTCTGTCTCTCAGGTCCCGACTTGCTCACACAAACCTCATGAGAACAGTCTTACAGTAAAGCAGTTCAGTGGACAGCCTCAGTGCATGACTGACAGATCCGCTCTCTCTCTCTCTCTCTTCCTCTCTCTCTCTCTCTCTCTCACATACACACACCATTCGCCGGGGATGTGACGGCTGCAGCCACTGGTCTCCAGAGACGATACCTTTGTATCTGTGTCTGTCTGTGTGTGCAGCCATGCGGGTCCATATCAGGGTGGCTTAGTGGCAGAGGTTGTCATGGTCTTCAGGGTACACCACTGTGGCCTGCCATTGTGAGACACTAACAGCCACATACGCACATGATGTAGACCCCAAGGTCCCATTAGTGCATGACCTCCATTCCATTTTTAGTTCCATGTTGTAGTGACCTGGTCAGCTCCTGTCCATCAAATAGTGCGACGCACGCTCACACCCAAGCCTGGTCAGTCTTGTCTCTGCAGCTTGGGGACAGGGCAACTCTCCCTGGTGCAGGTTTACGAAATCTTCAGCAATCCAGTATTAAGGATCTCTGTGATTCTCTTAAGGCTTGGCTGACCAACCAGTGTCTTCTCTCTCCACTCATCTGTATTTATGTGTGTGTGTTTCCTTTCAGCCCCGGGCGGTCACCCATCTCCTTTGACCATGAGATTGTGATGATGAACCATGTGTACAAGGAGAGGTTCCCCAAGGTATGCACACATACACACACACACACACACACACACACACACACACACACACACACACACACACAGGTCTTGTACAGCACACAGTGGGTATGGGATAGGTGGACATGAGGAGGGAAGAAGAATACAGACAAAGGCATCACAAAAAAGACAAATGTTCAGTAAAATCTAGTCAGTTACTGGCTTCTGTGTGGACAGATGCACACAGAAGTGTGTGTGTGTCACATAACTAACATGTAAAAATATACACGTTTTTGTTTTTTTCTCATTAGGGATATGAAGATTTGGCTGAACATTTTCAATTAAATTTGATCCCCAATTCAGTTGTTGGTGATTCTTGTTTTTGTTTTTTTCCTTTCCTTTTCAACAACTGAAATGTCAAAAAATTCAGACACCAGATTTACTTAAACAGTATTTATTCTAAACAAACACACACACACACACACACACATAAAAACACAAACAAAAAAGTTACAGTCCATAGAGTATTCTGTTGGAATAACATGTCAGTATTTTAGCAGTCAGTTACTTATCTGTAAATTCAAAGCATTTCATATTGATACAGGCCATAAATCATTCTATTTATTTCTTTAAGCAGATTGATGTAGTTGAATTGGAAGTTTATAATCCATGCATTGAAGCCATGAAGTAATCATTAAACCTCTATTTTTCATCGATTATTTATGTTTGCATGCAAACCTATAAAATGGTACACTGCACACAAGGGGTCATATACTGTATCAGTTTATTTTAATAATGAATTATCCAACACAAAAAGTGCCTCACCTGATGTAAATGGTGTTTGGTCACATATGCGCCCTCTCTGTGCCTGTAGTTTTTGCGCGTACCCATTTTGTGTGTGTTTGTGTGACTCATCCCTCCCCCTCCTCTCTCCAACCCCTCCCTAAAGGCAACTGCTCAAATGGAGGAGCGGCTGGCTGACCTGCTCTCCTCCTCGGCCCCGGACAAGGTTTGCCCGCTGGCCGACGGGGTCCTGAGCTTCATCCACCATCAGCTGATAGAGCTGTCCAGAGACTGCCTGGAGAAAAGCCGAGACGGCCTCATCAGCTCCCGCTACTTCTATGAGCTCCAGGAGAACCTGGAGAAGCTGCTGCAAGATGTAAGTCGGCCCTGCTGCCAGTTATTTGGTGTGTTGTCAGTCCCCTGCCAACAGCAGCTCATATCTCCAAAACAGTCAGGAGTTCCAGTTAAATTGAGATGAGCATTTTCGCAGCTGCAAGATCTAAGTTTGATTGCAACTTGGGTCCAATCCTAATTGTTTACATTAAAAAAAAATGGCACAGTGCACTTTAATCAGCCAAACGAGGGTAAGTTGATAAAGAGAGAGAAAACTTTTTGCATTGTCTATAAAATTATTTTGCCCTTTTAGCTTGAATATGGAACAATGAGAAGCTCTAGCAAAGCCAAGAAAGTGCGAAAAGACCGGTGAAACTACAGATTTAAATGATTTTCAAAGACTGGGTTGCAACTGCCAAGGAGTCGAAGTTGGTTGAGAGAATATATCATGGAGAAATGTCTGATTTATTTGAGTTCCAGTGTTCAGAAAGACAGATGAACTATTTAGATAGATAAATAGATAGATCAATAGAGAGAGATGGATAGACAGTCAGGTCAGTTAATCATTTAGTCAATCAATCAAGCATCGAGACCTTAAACTGTTACGAGCACAATATTTTTCACCTTTCCTGTGGAAGGTGTATCACTCTCCTCTGGATTGAGTAAGACATCATGAGTGTGTGTATACGTAACCCCACCACCCCTCCCCACCCCAAAACGCACCCACAAAGTCACGCTCGATTTGCCGTGGGACAACTCACTGAGTGACGCGCTCCCTCGTTCACTCATCATGGTTACAGCTGTCGGCGCCGCGTGATGTCAGAGGATGAGGAGGCTACTTTCACCTGGTCAGAAACACACAAACTCCCCGCTCTCGTCCGTCCATACGGGGACACATTCCCTCACACCTGCCATCTGTTTGTACTGACGAGCTGCCTGCTGCCGATATGTTAATCGCAGGACAGGACGCCTGTATTAGGACAGTTGGAGTGTGAGTGTGAGCGTGTGTGTGTGTGTGTATGCGATGGCGGTGACATCTCTATTAGCTGTTTTCCAGTGCCTTGGGGGCCTTGAAAACCTGGGTGACATTATGACTCCCAGTGGCCTCATATCGACCTTCTATTCTACTGGGACACACAAATTCAAACTATCTCTCACTCTCGCCCAGACGCATACATGCTGCAGCCACTATCGTATAAACACACATGCACATACACATACACACACACACACCCTGATTTTAATTTCACACTCCAGCAGTCACCAGGGCTGACAGATGACTCTCCCAGATGAAAGAGAGGGGTGGAGGGAGGTAGAGAAGGAGTGTAGTCGGAGGGTATGGAAATGGGCGGGGAGTCAAGGGTATTCCGCTGTCTGTGATTGGCTGTTGGAGCCATCCCGTGG
>OMLB01032948.1:33565-45735 GCA_900302555.1 Myripristis jacobus
TAGGCAGGTGAGACATTTTCTGTTCTCCAACATATGCGTGGTTTTGTGTTTCAGAGTCTGAGGACGAGGTGGAGGAGATGGAGGAGAGGGTTCCCTCCCCTGACGTGGCTCAGGAAGAGGCTGCTGCTTTCTACGAACAGACGCCCTGGTGAGGACCTGCACTGGAATAAAGACTGTAGTGCCGTATTTGACAAATGATGCTATAGTGGAGCTTTTCAGAGCTGGGTTTTACTTTACTTTTACAATGGAATATATACAACACAGGATTTCTGAAGTCATGTGAAGCATGATTTGTGTGGTCACAGGGTTCAACATTAACCATGGCCACAGAAAGTTGGGAGTTGCATATATTGGGTTTGACTGGAAAGCTGAGGCTCTTGTGCACTCACTGAGCCCGGTTTTATTCATGTGACGATGTTAGCCTTCATAGTAGCCATTTCATTGCAGTGAGGCCATTTTCTTAAACTTGACATCACTATATAAAATGACACCAACACCGTTAACGCTGCTCTGTAAGCCCCTCCCTCATCGCTGCTCTCGCCCCGTGACTTACCTCTGACACGTGGGCCTGCAGGTCGTTGATCCTTTGCTTAATGCCTGCCTGCAGATCTAGTGTGTTTTTGTTTTTCTGTTTTTTTTTAAATATATATAACGTGATTTAGCACCTCCACACACACCAGAATACCTGAAGGATTATGTTTAGTCACTGACTGAGGTAATGAGATATGATTTCAGATCCCCACTATTATGAATGAACAGATTTTCAGTTAACATGCATTTTTAGCCTCTAAGATAATCAGGCTAATCATTTCATGCCTTGCTAAGGTGCATTTGAACATGTGTTACCATCAACATTAATATGTTTGCACAGTAAGGCGATAGTTGCATCGGCGGTATTTGAGAAAGCAGGATTGGCGTGCCTGATAACCATAGAATTTTATCAAACATCAAAATTTTAGTTTTGTGCTACAGATGCAGATCATTATCACCAGGATATAGCGCTATATATTTTCAGTTATCTGGCTACTTCTGCTTTGTGCAGTACATGCCTAGGTCTGTGTTATTGGATAAAATTATACGCATTTCCTTCTCCAGCCCAGAGCCGGCTGTTCCTGGTGAGGAGGAGGAAGGAGCGGCGGTGAGCCCTGAGCCAGAGCCTGAGGTGGAGAAGGAGGCGGAGGCTGCCGTGGTGGAGCTGAAGCCCGAGACGTTGCTGGAGACACAAGGAGAAACACACACAGCCGACGACCAGACAGAGAAAAGCTCCGCCGCCACCCCGCCTGCCGCAGAGCCCGCTGCCGTGGCCAGTGAGCCCGCCCCCGCCGCACCGGAGGAAAACAGGGTAGGCCTCGAGTTTTCACAAGCAGTTTGGTGGTGACAAAAGCCAACATTCCCCTCAGTCACTGCAAGTTCATTCATAGATCTTAATGATTTCTGTGGGGGAATTGGGTCATCGCAGCCGCAGAAAACTGCAGATAAGAGACTGGGCAGTGAAGATAAAGTAATAAAGAGAGAAGCTAATTAGTTGTTGACCCATTAATCGCTCTGACATCTGGTTTTTTTTAGATAATCGGCATCATGCCTGCGCTCAGGACAATATTTTGCAATGCATTTTTTTTTTCGTTTTTTTTTTCTGTGTTCAAGTGATTAATAGATCAGTGTTAAATAAATGTTCATGAGGACCAAAAACAAAGAAATGCTGGTGGGTGCTTTGTGCACTAACATTGTTCTTTTTTTTTTTTTTATTTATTTGTGTGAGTTCATATAAATTCCCTCAGAAACAAGGAAATGCTGCTATCTGCTGATAAATCCTGTCAAGTGCACTAAAATTTTATTCAATTATTTTTTAATTTTTTTTTTATTTTTTTTTTTTTTAACCAAGTTTAGTTTTTTGATTAACTGTGGACATTTATGTCCCTTTTTTGCTTGAAATAAGTGCACTGCAGACAGTGCTTAACAGACACAAATAAGTAAATAAACGTTCATTTAGGTTTGGCAGTTTTGTGTCTCATTTGTTAGTTAAATTTTTACAGTTTATCAGATGCAAACAACATGATACCAGCATCATTTATCAGCCATCGGCCGCCCTGCTCTCTAAATATCACAGTCGGCCATTGAGAAATCCACATCGGTCGACCACTAAAAGCAACTCCAGTGACAGATTTACAGGTTGAAATGGAAGTGCATGTATACGTCACTAGCTGTTCCCTTACCATGTGCACAGATTGGAGAGCAGCGTGTCCAGGCATGCAAACGTGAACCGTAATTATCTTGTCACAATCATCAGATATACAGGTAGAGGCAGCATATGTACAGAAATGTGCACCAGCATGCTGATGTGCAGTTTTAGTTACGTATAGCTGCACGAATGAGTCAGCTTAAAAGAAAAGAAGTGAAAGTGCAGTCACGGTGGCGTTCCTCAGTGACAGTCATACAACATAAGCAAACAGTAAGCAGGATTTGTTGGGTGACACTTCCTGTTTCCTGTCCCCGCAGCCGTTCTCCTGGGCGTCGGTCACCAGTAAGAACCTCCCACCCAGCGGGGCCGTTCCAGTCTCAGGAATCCCCCCACACGTCGTCAAAGTCACTCCCACAGCACCGGTAGGTCTGCTGCTGCCTGCTTGGTGCAAAACGTTCATTAAAACACACTGTTTAATGATGTGTGTGTGTGGTTTTTGCTTTTGGTTTTTACATTTTCTTACCTCAGGGAAGTACGATTTGCAGACCACAGTATCTCTGTAGCACCGCAGTACTTCATTTTTAAGGGTATTTCGTCACACATCTTATCCAAGCATTGTAGCTCCTGTGATTTGGATTTTGTGCTTGGCCATAATTAATAATTGGCTTTTTTTTTTTTTCTTCAATCATAATTTTGCAAGTCAAAGAGCAACAACCTACAGTCTTTGTTTTTGACTGTTTATGGTGGAAATGAGATTTTATACAACAGATCTTCAGCACACCATATTTGATCAACCACAGCACAGCATGTCCTCTGCTGTGTGAGAGGAGTGCTGCATCCAACTCCCACAAACAAGAGTTGGCTTTGAAAGTGTGAATTCTCCTGTTTTTTTATTTTTTTTTTTTACTTGTAGCCAAGAGCAGACATGACTGCAGTGTGTCCATGCACACATACACATACACACCCTTCTAGCTAGACCTTTGTGATGATGGTGAGAATAGTTCTGGTGTTTATTTGCCGTGAGTCAAGTCATGAGTCTCTGCCAGCAGCAGCAAACACACTTTGCTTTTCTTTCCTGCACTTTTTCTTTCTCCCTTGTCTCTTTTGTAATGTGTGTGTGTGTGTTTTATTCTTCTAGCCCAGAGTGGAGGTGAAGACAGAGTCCCAGTCCGCAACACAGAGACCACAGAGGGACCAGAGGCCGAGGGAACAGAGGCCTGGAGGACCACCACCTGTACACAGAGGGCCTAGACCAGGTACACACACGCTCAAACACAGCTTGTGTGTAGTAAACTTTTTGATTTTGTCTTGAAGTGTTTCCCTCAACTTGCCTCAGTTCACTTCTTGTTTTTCTTTTTTTAACTTCACTCCCAAACACACGACATTGACCACATGCACACATCGTATCTGCAGTGCACTGAAAACACTCCCAGGCCAGCCACAGTTGCCTGTATAACACCCTTTGTCCATTTGTTAACTTGGTGAACGCTCGATGTGTGTGTTTTTTCAGCGCGGGAAGGCGAGCAGGGCGAGTCGGAGGTCCGCAGGGTGGTCAGGTACCCCGACGCCCACCAGCTGTTTGTGGGCAACGTTCCTCACGACGTGGACAAGGCAGAGCTCAAGGAGTTCTTTGAACGTAAGTTGCTTGTTGTCCTGCTCAGACTATTTTCCAAGTACTGCGCATATAGGGATTGAAATACATGACTTTGTTGCACATATAACATACGTGGGGTATGTTATATGTAACCTGATGGCTTCCTCTCCCCTGCAGAGTATGGTACAGTCCTGGAGCTGAGGATCAACAGCGGAGGGAAGTTACCAAACTTTGGCTTTGTGGTGTTTGACGACTCCGAACCTGTACAGAAGATCCTCAGCAACAGGGTAAGAATGAGAATGACAGGGTTCTAGTCTTTTTTTCTTGTTTTCTTTGTCATGTCCCTGCTTTTTCGCCCCTCTCCTTGGCTACTTGTCTTCACCCTTGTAAATTATTATCCTCACCTTGTCCCTGTGTTTGATGGGGTCACAGTGTTTACTTGCTTTCTTTGATCCAATTTAACTACATGTCAAGTAGCTTGTGACAAAAGTGGTAGTCAGGATGTAATAAAACTTGGTGACACAATTTTTGAATTTAAAGGAAATTGGAAACATGCACAGTACACTTAGATGTTTGTAGATTTTAGTCTTTACTTTTCCTTTTTTTTGAAGATTAGGTAATACTACATGCACAGCCTCATCACATGTAAAATTCAAGTCTTCACTTTCTGCTGCATTTTACATGGAGCTTTTTGTCTTTACTTTTCTTCTTTAGTCTTTTTTTTCCCCCTTAGTGACACACATTGAAAAGGTCAGAAGTTTAACTTGTAGAAATCAGTTGTCACACTGTTTGTTTTGCCTTTGGGCATCTTTTTTCCTGTCACATTTGGCAACCCAGTAATGTGTCGAACTGAAAACTGAGCTGAATGTATTGTTACAAAGTGCAAAGTTTGTTCTTGTCCTTTTTTAAGGAGGAACAGTCTTCTTGCTTCCATTAAGGTGCGGTGAGCTTAATTTCCTCTCTTCTCTCCTCAGCCCATCAAGTTCAGAGGCGACGTCCGCCTGAACGTGGAGGAGAAGAAGACCCGGTCAGCCAGGGAAGGCGACAGGCGGGATGTCAGGCCCAGGGGTCCTGGAGGACCGGGCGGTCCCAGAGAGCGGATAGGAGGCGGCGGAGGACCCCGGGGCCCACCTGCCCGGGGAGGCATGGCACAGAAGCCCAGCTTTGGGTCCGGAAGGGGCACCGGACCCAGTGAGGGCCGCTACTCGGGCCAGCGCCAGTGAGATGCTGGAACCTCCAAACCTGCGTCGAGTTACTGTCGGAAATGGGCTCAATTTACTTCTCAGAGGTTTATTGATCAGGTTTGTTGCAGCAGGAACCAATTGGATCAGCCCAAAGTGCAACAAAATACGCTTTACATCTAGATGGAGCGAGGAGGAAATATTGAATCACAGAGTCGATCTTGGGAGATTTGACACACGGCACTCCTGACTTCTGATTCAGTGATGACATTGTCTCCTCCTCGTTCTCCCTCCTAGCTGTGCGCCCGAAGCTAACAGGCTAATTGTGACCATATAGAAGTATTTTGAAGTGATTTCTCCCAGTAACCGACCCAGGTTTGGTTGAGCTTTTGCAAACGTCAAAGTCACGCCAGCTCCTGCTGAGGTCAACAGCCAGTCTCGACATCTGTCTCCCACAAAGATGGCTGCCCCTTTCCCCATTTTTCCTCCTTTTTCTTCCTTCCTCCTCTTCCTCACCTGCTGCTCTTTGTTTCCTCTCCCAGGAATCCAGAATGTCACTCCTCCTCTTCCTCTCTTTCTTCTATCCTCCTTTTGTCTCCTATACCACCACACATGTATAATCTGGACTTTTTTTTCTTCGTCTTTATTATTTTTTTTTTGTTTTTTCATGCTGAACTTGAATTTGTTAAGAAGAAACAAAAATCAAAACACACGCAAACATGAGAAAAAAAGGGTAAATACTACTTGAATTGGGGATTAAAAAACCCAGAGGTTAGGTTTTCGCGTTCTCTCTCCCTGTTTCTTAAAGGAACGTGTACTATACTGCTTGGGCAATCCTGTGTATTGCTGCCACCGTTGTATCTAGCGATGGATCTGTCTTATCTTTTTATTCTATCAGGTCAAGAAGCGAACTGTAGTGGTTTTTATTTGAGTAATAATGTTGGCTTGTAATAAGTGGAATCATGGACGCGTCTGAATGGAGCATGTATCAAATCCCGTTAGCCTTCTACTACCGATGCACTTCATTTGTCATCATGTGTAAAATGAGCTCACCTGCCGACGAGAGAACTAAATAAAGTGATTTACTGTTTTAAACCTCGTCTCAGTTCTTATTTAGCCTCTTTAAACTTCTATTTCTACCAATGGTATACTCAACGAGCATCAGATTTTGATGAGTCATGCACAGACTGGAGGATTGCAACACAAAATCATTATTGCCAAACAGACCTGGCCATGACAACAGCAAGTCTACATAAAATGGCATTACAGATGGTGCAAAACAACAAAACAAAAACACCCAATTCATACTCAGAAAATGTACTTTCCAAAACAAGACAACTATTTTCACTAACTAATGAAACAGATTGGTGCACAATTAAAGCAGCTCTCTGGTACTTGAAGCACCGACAGCAGCTCGAGTCCTTGCTTGACAAAGTAGGCTACAAAGACCGGATCCTGACTATTCTGTATGTTGAAAAGTAACCTCACACAGTGACGCAGGCAGATGACTCATTTCTCAGAGTATAACAAAGCATCGATTCAACAATTAAAAATGGAAACAAAGGCAGTTTTGCAGTGAGGGTGTCTCAGCAGAGCATGCCACGCTGCAATCATAAATCCAGGGCTTGTAACCTGACATTCACGAGGATGTCAGACGGGCTTTTCTCTGCGATGTGAAACTGGACACGTGACGTGTGCGTGCCGCCTCGTGTGGCTCCTGCTTGGCCATAAAAAATAATGCTGAATGCAACAGCTCAACCTGATGACTCCGGCATTTTATACGGCCTGATGTCGACTGACCAGCTAAGTGGGAATGTGTGTGTATACAATGGGATGGGCTCAATGTCACCTGGGATGGTTTTTTTTAACAGTCTCATGTCACTAAGAGAAGTGGCACTTGAGGTTTGGCATTAAAGTTTTCTTAGATGAGGA
Organism: Myripristis jacobus; assembly: GCA_900302555.1. Lineage (NCBI taxonomy): Eukaryota > Metazoa > Chordata > Actinopteri > Holocentriformes > Holocentridae > Myripristis > Myripristis jacobus. Next base: position 40,452 of record OMLB01032948.1, read on the forward strand.
AACATCGAGAATCTGGATGTCCGAGGATGATTTGAAGAGACGTTTCGGCGGCGTTTCCTTCTGGGAAAGCTTGTCTGTCCAATGCTCCGCACAGCACATGAATGCACAATCCATCAGAGAGGGTGGATTCCTTTAACGCTGTCACCGGTAACAGAGCAACGATTCATCTTTCATCGTTACCGTTTCAGCAAAGAGACTTTTCATTTCTCATCTTGCTCCGCGGCGGACTTTAGTTGTCATGTAGAGGGAGCTCAGAGATGTACGATAAGTGCTTTCCATTTAAATGATTAGCATTGATTTCCACCCCTTCATCTTGGCCCGGTACCCGCTGGCCTGTCACTTCATTAAGGAGCGAGTTTCAGCTGTTCATTTGCCTTGCTTGATCAGAGGGGGCCAAGGAAGTGCTGCAACCCAAAAACCTATAGGTTCAAAAACCACATCAGCAGCCATGCATCCTACTGAAGTATCCATGAGCAATCGCTGAATGCCTGTTCGCTCAGAAATAGCCGACATAAAGATGTTGGATTGCTATCTGAGCCGTCTGAATGAATAGGGTTGGGACAGCGGGGGGTTCTCAAAGCTGATGTTCTTTGTAACTGGGCTGCTGATGGTGAACATGTCACACCAATATCCAATAGCTCTGAAGCTGCAATAATTGAAATGGCAGAAATGAGGACCATTGGCTCAACTGGCCAAACTGGAAAAAAATCAGTATGTCTGACAGACTGAGAACCATAAATATGCCGAAGACCAAGTCCTTACTGATCTGGAAAAATCGAAAAAATTGTCTTTATTTCTCCATTTTGCCCCTCCATCTACTCTTCAAAAAAAAAAACACTTTGTAAAATGGAGGTTTTGCTTTTCAGATGCACTTACAGTGGAGGATGACTCGATAGTATCTGATATTTAATCAAAAACCCGGAAACACTGATTCGTTTTTCGTTAAGCTGTGGCCGAGGCCCCACGTCAGTCCCTGTTACCAAAACTACAATTTGTGGAGGCAAAGAGGAACAATGACTGATGACTGCCGAGATATTATTTGGTCAGCGTGATAAATTACCAGAGGACGGTCACCAGACGATCAGCGCAGAGCGACAACTGATCCTGAAAGCTGGTCCCGATGAGATTCTTCTTCGATGCGGCATCCAAATATAATTTGTCGGTTTTGGCTTCATCTTTGCAGCGTGATCAGACATTTGCTCTTATTCCTATTTATCTGATCTCATTCATTTTATTGTTTTTACTTCCTCTACTGTCATGTCGTTTTGCCTAATGTTTGATATGTTTAAATTCATACTTTTTTATTTGTATTTATTTGATCCTATTCATTTTATTATCCTCTATGCATATGTATTTATTCTCATTTTATCTTCTAAGATTGGTTTTTAATTTATTTCTGCAAAGCCCTTTGTAACACTCATAAGAAAAGTGCTATAAAAATAGAGTTTATTGTCATTATTAATGCTATTGTTCTCTATTATCACAAAAAAACAAACAAACCAAAAAACAAGATCAAGTTTGGACCGCTGCACCTCGCCTCACCTCAACACACCCTTCAGCTCAGACGGTTTTCTCCAAGTGAACTGCAGGCGGATTTCTGAGTTATGAATTGTGGGTTAAGAAGCTGGGTTACGCAAGGTGAGGGAGCCAGGTGGAATCAGGTGTGTGTGCGTGTGTGTGTGTGTGTGTGCCGAGGTGAGACAGGGCTGGGCTTCTCAAATGCATTCCCTGAGGAGCTCAATATTCTCTACTCCGCTGACTTCTCTTGAACTAAAGGTGAACTTAGCGGGAGAGATGTTTATGGAGGACAGAGCCTTGAGCGAGCTGCAGGTGTTTGTGTGTGTCTGCGTCTCTGTGTGTGTGTGTGTGTGTGTGTGTCAAAGCGGGGGCCGCTGGAGCCCAGCGCATATCCATATGTGTAATAATCCTCCTGTCAAATAATATCTGTGTAGCGCTTTCACAAAGAAACAAAACGCAGATTAACCAAATGCCTTAAAATAAAAGGAGCCAACTAAAAATACCAAGCGCGGCATCTCAAGGCAAACAAAGCCGCCCTCAGATTTTCTGGAAAATTTCCCACATTCCAACCAAAGCCTCCAAACTACATATCAGCTTAATTTTCAAAGTATTAAATGGATCTGACATCTAGCAAGAATTTATGTTGATGATCACTAAACTGTCATCTTAGAGGTATTTCTCCTGATTAACCAATGTTCATTTTTAAAAACGACTATATGTCCTCTAGTACTGAAATGCGATCAAGCAAATGAGCTGCTGCTGTGGCATAATGACATAAAAAGTGAAATCGCTTTAAAGCTGCATTGGGGAACTTTGCAGTTTGGCGGCCCCAAGTGGCGGTGAGGCGAAACTGTTTGAACTTGTGAGAGTTAGAGGAGGCGATTACCCAGAAATCCTGCTGCTGACATCAAATGATATAAGTCCCATGTGAATTTGGGGTTGCATTTGAATTAATTATTTTTTTGGCAAGGTTTTTTGTTTTCTTCTTTTTTCCTGCTTCCCAGTTGAGAATTACGGATGCTGCGGTGGAAATTATGAATGAAGGTTTTGACAGCGTTCTGGATGCAAATTCAGGAGGCTCGTCTCGCTGCAGGGCACGGAGGCACCAATTACAGAAAGAACAAGCTCAAATCCATCAGAGGAGCGAAACCTTGAAAGATGATGAGATGGATGACACACATATGAACACAGAGGCAGCAGGTGTTACGCAGAAGCCTTGACATTTTCAATCGTATCTGCGGGGATAATGTCAATAAATGCAAGTAAAAGACACACTTTGCTTTTTCTAAACCACATTGAGTCCTTTAGACTGAGAAAGCCTCTTTAATTATACATGAAGCTCCTCCCTGGTGCAGCTTTAATTGCAATTGCAATTAAAAATATTGTTGTATTGTTTAGCTGATGCTTTTATCCAGGCAACAGGGAGGAGGACACAGTCACTTATTGCAGTGTTTCAACCTGCAGCCTTCTTTTAAAAAGTCTCAAAATTGTTTGTGTGTGTGTGTGTTCAAGACTTCGAGGGTGCTGGGCCAGCCTTTGTGTGTGTGTGTGTGTGTGTGTGTGTGTGTGAGACATTATCAGTATTCAGTGGGAGCACAGCCCTCCCGGTGCAACCAGACACACATTATTAGTATTCGCGGACCAGACCTGCTGACCAACATGGCTCCCAGCATGTTTCAGTCCAGCTGGCAGCAAGGCTCCGAGCATACGGCCCCCCTGGCTAACACACACACACACACACACACACACACACAGGCTGTGATTCAGCATCACAGAAGCTATACAGAAACCACATCAACTGTCGAATGCTCACACATCTGGAGAGTTTCGTTCCAAATTGAAATATCCATCATGTGAAATGGTGACACCATCTTTTCCCACATGATTGATTGCACAAAATGTTGATAAATTCTGCCTTTACCTTCTAAAGGAGGGCGGACTCGTCACCGGCTGACAAAACAGCACTTTTTTTACACACTTGATCAAACTCATTTTTTGTTTTTTTACTAGAACGAGGGCACAGAATCTTAAAGTGACAAAAAGAGATGGCTACAAAGAGCTGTGTTCAAAACTCAATTTATTTAAAAGACACATTAAAGGGAATGGAAATAGCAGATTGAGGGATCAGGAGAAGGAGAGCAGCTGATGAGTGTGTGTGTGTGTGTTTGTTAATGTTAAGCAGGTTTTTACGGGACGTGAGTTCAATGGGAGCTTCGATGTAAAGAGGCTGCATCACAGATCTCTCAGGAATCAGCTGCTGCCATCGTGGAGCTCTTTGGGAAATGTAGAGAGCTGAGCGACCTCTTACTGTACACTAAATGAAGCTTCACTGCACTGAAGCTGCCCACCAGAGAAACACAGCAAGCTGAGCTACAGTACAACGACAACTGTCAGTCAAACAGAGAGTCAGGGAAAAAAAAAAAGTTCAGCCCAATAGGTGATGAAAATGTGCTCTCTCTGCTTTCACTGCGACAAACCATGGCAGCAAAAACACACCACGTGCTTCACATAATAACAAAAAGCAGGTGGTGTGTGTGTGTGTGTGTGTGTGTGTGTGTGTGTGTGCACCTGTGTTTGCATGTCTGCTAAAATTAGGGCCCATTTGGAGGACAAAGTGTAAATGACCTTAAAATTCAATAACTCGGTTCAAACCACAGGAGCAAAAGAAGAAACCCTGCTGTGTGTGTGTGTGTGTGTGTGTGTGTGTGTGTGTGTGTGTGTGTGAGAGAGAGAGAGAGAGAGAGAGAGAAAGGTTTGAGGGAATGGTTAATCAGAATAGTTTAATGATCTTATTATTCATATAGAGTTTTGACATATATGCAACGGACAAAGCCGAACAGCGACCCTAACCCTGACCGACACCAAACCAACCACTCTGAATACCAGCTGAACACAGAGTCTGTTATTTATGAATGATTTATCAAACTTCTCAAAATAGAGGAGATGAGACGTGTTATTTAAATCACACCAACAATAACCATACCTACAAACTCTGGAGTGGTGAAAACGGTGACGACACACTAAAACTAAAACCCTGCTCGACATGTAAGACATATATATAACTTTGGATGGTTTAGGGGTCCTTTCTACTTTGAGTACTTGATTTTGAATTGATGGTAAACGCGAACAGATTAACGTTATAGCTGCTGGTGGTGCTTGCTAACTAAACCTAACGTTAGCTAGCAAACTCGCTAACGCCAGGTAACGTAATGAATGTTAGCGAGCTAGCTTTGCTAAAAGTAAACACCCTCATAGTCATGGATATACGACGACGCGTATAATTTAAACCCTTTATCCATTAAACTCGCGGGGGCGGTCCTGGATGATGAGTTTATAATCCTGTTGACATCTGAAATTGTCAATTTCGGAAGCAGCGAGTATAAAACAAGGCCGTAGCTGCTGTAGTTCTGCATAAACCCTATTGTAGCTTCTGTTTGATCAGCAAAATAGTTCCACTACTGAAAAGCTGTTTGATTTAGAAAAACACCACTGAGAAATGTAGTTAAACTAGTAACGTCGCCGTTACTGCTCAACACTGGAGGGGACAGAATTTTAAGTTAATAAAGTCTGAATATCTAAACCAGGCAAAAGAAAAGTAGAATCAGCCGGAAACACGTGTTGTGTTGTGGCTGTAGATTCCTTCAGGGCCAAAAGTGAACAGCGTGATAACGTAGATTAATTTCCACATGTGACTGTCTCGTCTTTGGCTCCAGTCTCTCCTCCAAACCGGGATAATTAAGCAATGCCGAGGCCTCCACGTCGAGCC
>OMLB01032964.1:1983-14571 GCA_900302555.1 Myripristis jacobus
AATGGGTGGACTGCACCATTTGTTTTTACGTTATTTTATCTGAATTTTCCTACGTGTTTTTACTGTCGATAGTTGTTTTTCATTGTTTCTGATAATGATAATAAAGTCTCTAGGTCTAAGTAAGTTAGTTTAAGTCTAATTTGGAAAAGGACAAAAGTACATCAGAAAAAAACATGATTCCTTTATGTTTAATTCTACTATACACAAGCCCAAAGAAGGCCCTGTATGTGGATTTAGTGGCAAGGAGAGAGAGTGAGGGGGGAAAGAAATAAGAGAAATCACTGAGCATTATCAACATACATTCCAAATGAAGGCGATGATTCACTGGGTCTGCAGTGGAAGACCCCTGACTCCTCAGAGCTTACACAAGCTCCTCTGTACAAACTGACTTATGCAACACCAGGTTTCTACAGAATACAGGAATGCCATGTCTGCAATATCAATACTGTACCCAACATACTGCATGGGGGAAGGGGTGCTGTGAATATTTCAAACTGTTTGGCTGTCCAGCGAACTTGTGTGTGTGTGTGTGTGAGTGTGAGAGAGAGAGAGGGAGATGGTATGCAAAGATGGCATGGAGATAGGTGTGTGTATCTCTCGGACAAATGCCAACACACACATTTGGCTGCAACAGTGAAATATTGCAGGTACAGGATGTACTTAAGTGTATGATTAGATGTACCACAGATAGACACCTTTTTGATACTGCTGGCATACTGCTTCATAGCGATCTTTTCCACTGTGCTCTCAAAGCCGAAGAAGGACTTGATGTCCAGGCTGGCTGTTTGCTCAAAACATGTCCAGTCTTCATTCTCTGGATGGACCTGTGTACACACACACACACACACACACACACACAAAATACATGGAGAAACAAGATGACCATGTTACTATGGCAACCACACACCCAGCTTTGCTGGATGATGACGCACAAAGAGAGCAAATTTCACACTGTGCACTGTGAGGGGGAGTGTGTGTGTCAGCTTGTCTGTATAAAATTAGCCAGTCCTCTACACATGAACAGGCTGCAGAGTTTGTAAGCTGAATGGTAGAGCGTACACGCACACGTGCACACGCCTATTATACATTACATGATGTATCTCAAGCAAAAATCAGAGCAAATTTGGGGTTGCTGATTAGCATTAGGCACCAACTTGTCTTCCTGCACCGATCTTCAATAAACAGCAGCTTTGTTTCATCTGCCCATCAACAGATTCTGTCACTGTAGCAGGTCTGTTAGGCAATTTTGCAAACACTTACTTGCACACTGTCACTGTCATTTTCACACGGTCATTGTGAGGAATTTTGAGCAGCTTGTTGTGATGATCACAGTTTAATACATTTTGAATTCAGGCTGAAAAACCACAACATGTGTAAGAAGGTCACGGGGGCTGAATACTTCCTGAAGGCACTGTGCTGGTAGCTTCATTAGCCTTGGCTACCAAAATATTTCAGCTTTAGCCAAGTCCATTAGCTCAGTCTAATTGAGCTGTCTATGCCGGTTACGGTCTGACAGCATCAAGTGCGAAAGCACATAATAAGAACCCCTGTGTGGCCTTGGACCTAAAATTAGCACTCTAGTTGGTTGGAGGCTAATACAATGTGCTTGACCTCATTAATTCAGAGTGTATCCATTCACTGAAGGGCAGGTCTATGGTCAGAGTTGAGCATGCAGCGCACAGCGACGGGGCCTGGGGGAGGGCGTTGACAGGCTGGCGTCAGATCAGTGTTTAAGTGCATTCAGCCAGATTGTGAGTAAAAGGGCTGAATAATTCACATCAAGAGATGGGCTGGAAGAGCGAGGAACATACTCAGTGCTGCTCTGAACACAGTTTGCTCTGTTCGTGTAGAAAAGCTTTCAACACGAGGCAGGAGAGGCATGGGCATTAGCACTGGTGTGCTGTTGGCAGCTCGCTATGACTGAACAACAGTTTAAAAGAATGTGTGTGTGTGTGTGTGTGTGTGTGTGTGTGCATGCAGAGGTGTGGTCCTGTATTGCTTAATGGGTTCAGCATATCACAAATGCTGCCAAGGTCATGGTTTGATTTTCCCTCCAAGACCACCTGCGCCAAAAATACACACACTCAAGGTGCTGTCAGGTGCTTTGAAAAACAGCCTCCACTACATGTCAAGTGTGTGTGTCTGCGTGCCTGTGTGTGTGTGTTACTGACCGAATAGCAACAGGTTTCATGAATGATGACCCTGTTGGAAAAGGTCTCATTGTGGGACTCGATGTGCAGCGTCCTCTCCTTGCGGTTCAGGGTGTTCCTCTGGATGAAGTAGACATAGTCCACCCCCGCAATCTGTGCCACAGACACAACAAATGCAGTGGTGCAACATGAACTGACTTGAAGGAAACTTGGCGGAAGCGCATAGAAAAGTTCATGTTGGATTCCAACTTGCCTGACAGTCACAGTAAGAAATGACTGTAGCTTATCCACAGACTTAATTACTCTTAATTCATAGATAGACAACGACCAGAAAGAAATTATAGGTTGAATCCGAAAATGCTCTATATACACATTTTGGGGATAAACAGATACAACTTATGCAAAATATCATTGCTTCTTGATTTAAAAATAAGAATGTAAGTACCTCTAAAATCAGGCAGGCTTTCCTATACACTTCACATATTTTGGCAACCTGCCCAGGTGAATTACCAGCCACAGACTTTTTTTTGGTAGTGTTTCAAATATATCTATTTATGATAGTGGGTTAACCATCATTTTGTCTGAGCAAACATTAACATTTTAAATGACAAATATCTAATTTTGGAGTTCAACTCTGAAGGTTGTAGCTGTCCCCAAATCTGTACTCAACACACCCTTTTAAGGAGGCGCGGGGCGTCCACATCCAGCGCGCAGCGGCGCTCAATCTTGTGGGTGGATCCATCCTCGCTGCTCTCCTCGTCCACTATATCACTTGCCACGAACATGGGGATGAGGTGACAGGTGGGGAACCGCCGCTCATACGCCTAAAAGAGGAAGGAGAGAAATAATAGTCAGTCATTTTCTTAACCTGGGAGGGGTTTAATTTGTCCCAAATTAGGATTAATTCAGGTTCATTCAATGGAAGTTAGAACTAACACACGCCGTGAATTCGCATCATAAGTTTGACTCCCCACTCTTATCTCCCTACCACAGAACAGACAGACAATAACAACGTTATCAGATGACAGCCACAGACAAACCCGTCATTAGATGTGATCTGTATCAGTCTGTGGGTTCTTTAGATAAAAAGGTTGGAGCGCCCCAGATTGTTTGGGTTTTTATTTCGCACAGGAACATCTGCTTCATCTGCCATCTCACATTTTCAATGACTAACAAACACTTACACAGATAAAGCTGTGTCCACATACATACATATATATGTGTGTGTGTGTGTGTGTGTATGTATATATATATATATATATCAGCTGGTATATATATCAGCTCGATTTTTAAATACCGTGCAGGTACAACGGAAATTAACACCGTAAAATTATGTGCAATTCATTAAGAGAAGAGCTCATGTATTCTTGGAAATGCAAGTATCAAACAATGCAAAACTGTGAAGAATGTGAATAGGTGGGCAGAGAATGGCTCCATGCAGACAAGAGAGACCAAACAAAAGCTTCCTCAGCCCTGTGCTGGTCCACACTTCTCACTTCAGCAGACTATGGCCCAGGCTCAACTACTGCACTTTTTAATTCCTTTACAAGAAAGTGCTCAATACACAATAACAGCTGCTGTGCCCAGGGGCAACACAATGTCTCCAAATTATGTGTTCTCATAAACACAAAACAGAGACAGGCTCAGCTATTGTGCCATGTCCAGGCGGCTGTTACGCAACTTGGCCCTGGCCAGCACGCTGGGACTGCAGCAGCACCTATGAGCCCATTTTGTTTTTTATTTGTTTGTTTTTAAATCACCACAATCTACAACGCTGGATGTAATCAGCACAGTTGCATAACTAGTGAACCTGTCTAGAGGACAAACTGGACAGGTATGCCAAAGCTGAACGATGTGGAGTTACATCACGGCAGGTGGACCGAGGTTAGCGTCAATCAAACCCATGGCCTGCTGATTTCATCACCTGCTGCACGACCATTAGGCTATATCTCTCTGTTTACTGCTGCTTCTCAATTCCCCATTCTGAGCCCTTCTGAAAGTCTCTAGTCTCCAGCATATGAATGAATGCATCTAAGAGCGAATGAACAAAGAGAAACAGAAAGGCGGGCATAAAGGCAGAATTAAAGACAGCATTCAGGGGTTAGTTTTGGGCAATGTAACCTCATCAGGAACAAAACCACCACTTAGTCGAGGGGAGCGGGAGCTGGAAACACACAATGCATCTCCATGTACTGGTGCTCACTGAGATTTAAGCCTGAGAGAAGAGAGGGGGGAATGGCATGTGAGAAATCGACTGAAGGAGCAAGTGCTGTTCACAAGGCTTTTGAGGTTGGCTGAGTTGGTGTCAGCTGAGCCTCGCAGATAAAGGAGCTGTGTTCTGTGGAGTGTGGAACAACCTGCAGGTCTTTGAGTTCACTTCTGCTCACCCATAAACTATGACAACACCCAGATCACTGGGACATAAAAATCAACAAATGCGTAGAAATACAGACCTATTCTTTTTTAAGCTCATAGCTTTATAGCTTATGCTCTTATCCAGAGCCAGTGTCACTGACAGTTTTTGTTTTTTTTTACTTGTTTATATAATACTGCATTAAATAAACCCATTCCACATAAAAAGACAAAGATAAAAGCGAGTTCAGTATGTGAGGAGCAGCGGTGCCGGATGCTTGGTGTCGGCAGTGGGCAGCCAGCAGTGTACAGCAGGTCCTGGCATACCGCTGCCAAGGCTATTGAGCCTTTCAGCTGCCCACTGTCCACTGAATGAGTGAATGCTGAGCTCTGTTTTTCAGGCCTGATGCTCTAGAAAACAGGCAGCGGGCTTTGTACTGCAGTCAGCACTACAGCTCTGACTGTAAACATCAGTTTCACCCACTAAAACAACCTTTCGTCAACGACAAACAGCCGGCTTGCCCACAAATGGCACATGCCAACCCTCCGCAAAAAATAAAAACAACGCAAGCACCTCTCACTGCTAAAGACAACTCAACACAAAACACTAGACCTATCTGATCTAAACTACATAACACGTAGTTTAGATCAGAACGTACAGCACAAACCATTAGGAGGAGGAAACAACTGACTCAGAGCCTTGCTTTGGTTCCTTGACAAACACATACGAGCAAAACCAACAAACAATGTAAAAGTTAGCCGCCCCTTGTGCACTGAAAATAGCCTGGTTGTTAAAGTTACGATGAAAACAGGAAGCCTGAAGGTCATGATACCGAGACATTCTTCGCTGGAAAAAGGAAGGGCATGCCTGGCTCCACTGTGTGTTCATCAAAATATATAGAGAGCCAAATCTCATCATGTGAGATTAAATTCTCGCTGATTCATAATGTAACTATAATGTAAAATTGCTTAAAGTTTCAAACTTGACTATCATCGTTTGATTGCACTGAAATTTTTATTTTGAATCTTGAAAATTATTCATCACAATGTGAGCTTATATTCAGTATAATGCAGGACTTGTGCTAGCATGACTAATGTCATTAAACCAGACATGGTTTACAAGCCAGCCTTCTGCTTTACCTATTTACTTCATGTAGGTTAATACATGATGTGTAACAAATAGGCCAAAGTCATGTAGATTAAGGCAACGATGATGTGGTGCCAAAATTTACAATGCCAACTGACAAATCAACTACAGCACTTAAAACTGATTTCTGAGGCGATGTACTTCTCTCGAAATGTCGTTTTTCATGAAAATTTATTATTTTGCAGAAATTTAGATGCAACCACCACAGAGTCAGAAAGAAGATATAATGGCCAGCAGAAACAAAACTTTAAAACACACACACACACACCAAAGAGCGAAAATAAAAAAAATGAAATGCACAATGAAATTTTATTGTCTCAAGAAGTTCCTGGAAAGTGTAGCACGAGACGCTTGTTGATTTACCAGCAAGAGACACGTTTCACCGGCACTTGCTGCTTGCCACGTATTAATTTTGAACTCTGTTCACACGTGAGAAGCCTCAGAGCAAGTCCATCCAGGATGCGTCCTCACCAGACAGGATCTAACAGTGCATCTCATTTGGGAATTTGTAGAAAATCCCCTGTCAGTCACAAGTCATATCCTACATACATGACTCATAATACACAGAGCTGAGGGCAAATACTGTAGGATTGAGAGTCAGTCAATATTTAGGTCATCTGGAATGTATCCAGACCATCACTTGAGCTATACTTATCTGCAGCAGAATTCTGACCGCCTGGGAAGTGTGTCAGACTTGAACATCTTTGCTTCGTTTTCTCCTCTCCCCCACTATTAATAACAGCAATACAGATAACTGGGCTACTGGGAATCTGACAGACCTTGGACCTGCTCAAACCTACATATTGAGTCCAAGCCTGGTTTCTGCATATAGTTGGTGTTTAACAGCAAAACAAACAGCTACATCAGACCCTGTTTACTGAGGGGGACAAAAATCATCAACACCATTGCCTGGGGTCTCCCTCTTGGATAGCAACAGGTAATGTATATATATGAAAACTCATGTAGACATAGGCTACGAACAAAACTCCACCACAGCAAATATTGACAGTCCTCTGCCTCACCCTTCCCTTCAGCACCTTATCACACTTCAAGAAAAAAAAAAACTGTTGTAAGGAAATCAGCTGTCCTACTTTCTAGGCTAGCTGCAAGTGAGCGCGTGTAAGAGGAGTACATGGACATCCTCCAGTCTCTATGGCGACAGGATACATTTTGGACACACCTCAACTGGCCCAGCTGTGAGTCATAGTTCCTGGTATTTGGCTGGCGCTGTTATGTACTTTCCAGAGGCGCATGAGAGAAAATACCAAAACAATGCATGGTTATTTAATCCCTTCCTACATACCAAAAACAATTTCGCTTTGGGACAAAATGCAATGCAGAGAAGGACATAGGTATGAGGAAATAAGTCCTATTTTGCTCAGGAAGGGAGATGCAGGAAGGTTAGTGGAGGGAAAATTATCCAGGGAACCATAATCCACTCTAAGACTATAAAGAGCGGCATGGTGCATGTATATGTGTATGTCATACTTCAGGGCAAGAGTACTGGCAGGCAGCCCAGTCAGAATCTGGCTTGGTGAAGGAGCTGTATGAAAAACAAGCCTGGGCCGACCATCACGGGATCATTTATGACCTAAAGAAATAGTGTGCAAGTGTACAACTCAGGCGTCTTCGTGAGAACATTAATTTCTCCTGAGTTTACACCATGAACCACAATATTGCAGGTCAGAAAATTTTAAGACCGACTTTCTAAGTTTCAACTCCCATGAAAGGTCAGTGAAGGTCAGCCTGCACTTGACTCACCTCAAGTTCAGGCTAGGCCTACATTTTATTTTCAAAATCTAAAGTGAATTCAAGTCAAAGTGAAAGTAAACAGATGCTCAAGTACAAATTCCTAAACAAATATCAGTTGGCCTACAGTAACTATACATCACTGATTAATTATAAATGAATAAATACAGGCCATTATATACATTCACAATTTCAGTCTTCAGAGGTACGCACAACTTGGGGAGCGTTTCTGAAAAGCTCAGCTTTCATGGGTGAAAAATGCCGCCTCAGTGTGGATGGAGCCTCAAAAAACAGATAAAGAAAAACGCATTTTCACAGTTACCCAGCTCAGTGTAGACATGGCCTGACACAGATCTGCGTCAAATGTAGCAGCAGCACATACATGCACGGGGCACAGGAAATAACAGATGTGACATTTAGTGCAAGGAGAGACACAGACTAAATTTAAATATCCATATATATTTAACGTTCTGTCACTGCACTCTCAGCTGGCATGGCATAATATGACTATAACTGCATGATGGGAGTCCAGCAGCACATTGCCATGAAACAGTTTGGATGAAAAACTGAGTCAACCACCTCGCCCACAGGCAAAGCTGATGTAATTTAGCAACAACGCTGATGGAATGCTTCAATCAGTTTACAGCTTTTCACTTATGAGTTGGATTCAAAAGCGCTGGGGAGAGCTGCCAGTTGCACAGATGCATTATGCATGAATTGACTTGATGGTAAATGTACTGGTTCACAGGTGTGTAACAATTCACTCAGTTCACAATTTGATTTGAGTCACGACACATGGTTCACGATTTGATATTGTTGTGACAACTTGAACAGCGAGCCAGTCAATCCAAAAAATGAGATGAGGGTCCTAATCTGTTAAAGGTAAGAGAGGAACCCGTGACCTGTTGACGTCCTGAGAGCAAAGAACACTTTTTAGATGGTCAGTAGCAGCGTCTTGTCTCCGAGCCTCTGAGCAGCGGGTTGTATAACTGAGGCAGCAGAGGACCAGAGGTCAGCCCCTGCTATTTTTATCAACCAGCTTTTCTGGTGGCTGGGAATATGGGAACATTTTGGTCGAGGGCACTTTTAAGATTAAGATACTTGACGAGGACAGCTTAGTGATAAGGCCGTGTCAAAAACACAACACCAGACAAAACAAGTGTGAGAACACAGCGGTCGCTGTGCCTGTTTCTACTAAGGTAAAAGAAATGTAATAATAATTTGATATAATTTAATAGGTTCAGTAACAGGCTCAGTCATTTTAATATCTGAATGGAGAGCCAATAATGCCATTTGTTCCTTCCTCTTCCATTCGCACATTTCCCTACAAACAAATGTGTGAGGAGTAACTTATTCAAACATTTTGCCTAATTGTGTTTTACACAAGTAGTCACACTGATACAGTAAATTCATTTACTGTATCAACTGAAACCCAATGACCAACCAACAAGATGCTTCATTACTGGGAGTGCTGCACGTCTGTGGGGCATTCTGTAAAACTGGTTCAGGATGTTACCTCTCAAAAGAGCGAATACAAATTGTATAACAATTAAACGCCACCTTTGACGTCAGATGCCAACAAAGATTGGCTTTGAGTGAGTGCTGCTGGCGGTGGTAGGACGTCATCCAGCCTGTGTGTGGTGGCAAAAATCATTAGGGCTTCGGCCAAAGGCAGTCCTGAGCTCTGACCTGTTAGGGACGTCATTACAGGGTTGAGATCACACACTGGCTTGGTCACATACTTGCGGCGTTGTTGGGAGAGCCACAGGACATTGTGTGTGATAAGTGTGCTAATAAATTGGATTGGATCGAGTGAGTCGTGTTCAGTGTTGCTTCTCTAGCTGGCAGAGAGGATGCTGGCATGCTGTCTGGTGGTAAGGGTCATAAGAACATTTGAGAAACGATTATAAATTAGTGGCTGGCAGTGTTAGCGAAGAACTGGCTCATAAGATATAATGAATATCAGCAGGGATGCAAGTGCTGCCACTAATCAGAAAATAATGCCACATTCATGCATGACTCAGGTTATCTCACATGACACACATCTGAAAATGTCGGGCATCTGCTTACACAACATGATTAGAGGAGGGCTACATTTTTCCTAAAAGGGTCAGGGCTGGATTTGAGTTGAATACTATAGTTAAAGAGTTAGTTAGAGAAAAAGGTGTACACGTGGGGGTCATGATTCCTCCTCATTTTCATTTTCAGTGAGAAAAAAAAACAAATTGCTGACTAGGTCACTGGCGAGGATTGGGAGAGAGCAAGAGGAAAGATACAGGACAGGCAGCTTCAGACTGCTGGGTTTCTTCTGACTCAGGCAAATGCAAAGATGCAACAAAAAACAGATCATGGTGTCCAAAACCAAATCATGGTTAAGAGGGTACTTACAAGATCTATTCTCACTGACAGTCTAGTTCAAACATTCAGCTATGTTAAACCACTCTACCGATGTTCCCTTCTTATCGCCTTTTACTCATGACGACAAGCAGCAGATGTTTCAAGCAGGTCACACTTGGGCATCAAACTGTTGGTGATCATGACAAGAAAAGGGTAGAGTGTTGTTACTTTTAAAGCTTAAGTCTATTGTACTTTCAGAGAAAAAAAATCTACTCAATCTCTTCCTAAATCATATGACAATAAAGACAAGTACAAAACTCTCATTCCACCAGTTTTGCTCGCTCTTTTATTTTCTTTCCTAGAAGCTCTCTCATACGTGACTGCTTTAGAGTCAACAGAATAGTCTGAGCATCTGCCACTGGCTGCTGGTAATGATAGGAATTAAGGTTTCGTCTATTGCAGCACTTAGGCTGACAGTGTCAACTAAATCCCTGAAATTTTATGTAAATTGTAAAACCAGGCTTGGTTACCAGTCTTTTTGAATGACAGCTCCAAGACCATGCAAGTTCCGCTTTATCTGGAGACCTGAATCGCTGTTACAGTTTCAAAGGGCTTTAGAGGCCCACAGTTTATTGAAAACAAAATGACACTCCCTGATTTAAGCCTAACAGTGGGGAAGACAAAAAAAAACCTGGGTACTTTTCAAACTTGAACCTATTCAGAAAATATAGTCCATATTTTGTTTCAGGAAAGCAAGGGCCCTAAAGATAGTGTCAGGACCTCCATTTGCTCCATTCTTGGCTTTTCAACAAGTGCAAGATCAGTTTCATTATGCCTCAAGTCCTGTCTTCAATGAGACAATGTGCACTGACTGAATATGTCAACAGGGAATGGTTCATCTGAGCTTAAGTAGGTGAAAATGCTCTGCTGGGGAAAGAGCTTGTAAATCTATCAAGGGCCTCCATGTCCTGGTTCTCTATAGCTGGGTAAACCAGTTTTACAGCTTTAGACAGCAAGACGACAGGGATACTCTGGATACAGCTATATAGGTTAGTAGGACACTGGTAATAAAAATACATTTGTATGGAGATTGACATACAGTATGTTTGGTGTATCATGTATTTTCCGGTAACCATGAAACTGAAATGACAGAGTAACACAAAAAACAATCTGTGTGAAATTAAACATACAGTGCGTTGATTACGGATTAAAGCCAGGCTTTGTAACGACGGGCTTCAAGGGCTTTAAGCAGGATTTGGTTTGCTAATATCACGTGTAAAGGGAGCAAATCATGTGAATAGTGAAAGGTAGGCACAGGGAAAACTGATGCAAATCCAGAGGGCAACAAGGCGACTGATTCATCATGCAAATAGAGACACTGATCCCACTTGTAGGTACAACTGCCTATTTCCACAGAAATAAAGTTCCAGTCCCATCACAAGTTACTGCATTGTTTTCTCTACCGCACCAAACCTACGAGCCGGTGTGGGATAGGTACAGCCCACTTGTGGATTCCATCATTTCTCCTCACATCTGCACTGATTGCATACAGGCCTAGGTCAGGGTAGGTGTAGGCCAGATCTGGAGCTGGGGAGAGAACAAGCTCTTGATTGAGCAGATGCAACAATAGAGCCTTTAGTCTCAGTGCATGCCTTGCCACCCACTTCTCTTCATCCAGTGATCTCACCATTACAGTGTGCACTGTTAACAGCAGAACTGCCTGGGACTGCCAACTTGGTTGAAGGTGAGGGACAGTCCTCTGAATACATCCTTAAAATATGCATTGGACTCACCATATGCTGAATTGCAGGGTTTGGTTATGCATGCATCACTGGATGTATGTGCACATCGGGGAGCTGAAAGCAGCAGGAAGCCCATCTGTCGGCAATCAGAGGCTCATCACAGTAGAAAGAGGAAATGCTGTGCCCAGTGTTTGTGTAGTGATGAAGTCCCTCATTTCAGAACCTGCTGACCTAAGACTGAATCCTGACACAGCCTTCTCCCCACCTTCCCCATTATTCTAAGTTGTCCAAACTGTCCAAATTCTGAAGATACCACAACAATCAATGCCGTAGACTACAATCTTATCAAACAGGATATGCTGCCCCTAATGAAAATTAGTTTGTTTACTCAGAACTCTCTTATGTCAACCAAATAGCCAACACAATCAAACAGGTCTATGCGATGCAGTATGGGAGTGGCATATGAAGAAGAGATTGCAACATTTTCAAAGATTTCGACAGTTTACATCACAATAGTTTCTTTCTGCTTTTCAAAGGATAGGTCAAAAGTTACTGAAAAGTAACCCAGCTGGTAGAAGTGCAATACTCCATTTGCAAACTTTAAATAAAGTATATTTCAATAAGAAATTAAACATAATAGTTGAAGATAATTACATGCAAATAATATAATCACTAATAAGGACTAGGGCTGGGTGATATGCAAAAAGACAGAATTGTTTTCCAACTACCTTGATCTAAATATGGTAACAATATTGTAGGATTGAATATTGGTGCTTTAACAAAATGTTTACACAATGAGACTTGTGATAAACAGTCATTAGTAATGTGAATATGATGACCAAGCAGGTAGAGGTAAATAACAGAACAGTAACAACAGTATAAGTTCAGAAAATTGCACCACTTACTGTGATGCAGCCTTTAAAGCCAAGTTACTTGCATCATATTCTATTCTGATTTCCAAAATCCCAGACAATATCTAGTCTCATATCACAGTATCCACATATTGGATACATTGCCCAGCCCTAAGGAGACGGCCCGACTCCGTCAAAGTTGGCTTCAGACCTACTTCTTGTTCTAATGTTGCTGAATGACCTTTTTTTTTTTTTTAATT
>OMLB01032964.1:14591-28526 GCA_900302555.1 Myripristis jacobus
ATTTTTGAGACAGCCAGACATTTTCTTGCAGCATTGCTCGTACAAGTGCATATGTGAAAGCAGCTTCAAAAAATATTTGCAGCCGAGAGTAACAGAGGCATCACCTCCAGTTAACACATTGATTATAGGCTACTGCAATATACCAAAATGTCCATGATCTCCCTGTGACAGCTTATCTTGAGTTTTGACATTTTTTCTTGTGGGTAGCAATAGCTTTGAATGGGTAGTTCAATGGCAGGGCTATCCACTGCTCATGAAAACTCTACTCTATGAAAACCCCGCATGAGCAATGAGTTACAGGAAGCCGCACAGCATAACTGATATCCTCTTTTACAGTAAGGGAAAGAGAGATGCTGGCAAAGCACATTTATGGCTTCTCTTGCCACAGCTATTATATCATTCAATTATTTCTCTGAACTGAGCTGAACCTCTATTGACTGGTTTTCGTAAATACTGCAGTGGCTTCATTGAGCACCTCATCTCCTCTGGGAAAGGTTGCGTCAGGAGCAGTGAACCCAAGGACAGCCAGGAGGGGAAGGGGGAGCAGGGCGACGGTGATTTGTGATCACTGCGTCATCAAGGATTAATGGGATGCTGAGAGTGTGTGTGTGTGTGTGTGTGTGTATGTTGAGGTGTGTCTGACAGTGCGCACAAGGATGAAGGGAAGAGAATGAATTGCTATACTATACATACAAGCATACTGCTGTGTGGGATGATTAAAATCATGGGTAGTTTTTTTTTTCATCAAAATACATGCAAACATACAGCACTGCAGCATGTAAGTCACTGCCATATGCATGAGGAAGCAAACCACACTAAGGGTCACTGTGTAAGAGTGTGCGCGCAATTCATTTGCCCACTGGTGTGCGTGTGTGACTACAAGGCCAGCAGAGCGAAGCGTTGTGGGGGAGGGGAGCCGTTGGGGCAGCATCTCGACCTTGGAGCAGGAAGGAGCGGGAGAAGAGTCTACTTGTGATCAGTGAATGAAATCAGCTGCAGGATTTTTACTCTGGCTCCCGGGGTCACATGGTGGTGGTACAATCTTTTATCAGTGCTCTTTCAAACGCTGTGTGGGAAGATAAGCCCCGCCAGGGCAAGCCATAACTCTTAAAATGGTTTTCTGGCAAACACTATTGGCCAGAATAAGTGAATTAGACACTGCAGGCGAAGCTCTGACAGATTCATTCATAAAAGTCGGGGGAAATTTCCTGAATCAAAACAGACCGGTGCAGTGCCGGGAGAATGTAATGAGAAAATAAAACATAAAGCAGCTAAATCAGCAAACACGTCGCGGATACACATGCTACTTTTCTTACTCTGCACAAAAACTGCACTGATAACCAAACTGAATGGAATGTAATTCTAGATGTTTGTGCTATCTTTTTTCAATGGATGACCATGAAAGAGCAAGACTGAAATAATTAAATGACAGAAAAAGAAAATAAAAATCACAACAGGGTTTCCTTGAAGCCACTTCCATGGCCCAGGTGGATATGTGGGTAGACCTTCTGATGATAACGGGATAGTAAAGGCCTTAGGAAGTGAGACCATTAAAAGATATGAGTGATGGACAAGCCAGGGGCTTACAGGGGGATTAAAACAATGGGGTAAAGCCTGGGAAGCTTCGGAGCCAGAGAATTGGGCTGCAACAGCCTTAACGAAACGTGGCTGTAACTGGGTCAGGACATGGTGGGACGGATCATCACCCTGGCAGGGCTGCTCTGTACTGAGTCGGGCCAGACAAAGAAGGGGGACAGCAGGATAAGCCCAGTTTAGAAACACCGGCTCTCAGTAAGCAGGCGCGACACAATGTTTTGGCTGTTGTGACTCAAAAACCTGATAGAGGTGACCCAGATATGGGCAGTGATTGGAGGTACAGAGAACCCGAACTAGTTCACTGTGCAAAAGAAGACAGGATTAACAGACTATTCACAATCTGCTTTCCAAAGCTCCACAGCAAAACATTTTTATCATCACTATGCTGAAAATCTTCCAACTGCTTAAAAAAAAAAAAAAACTCCATCCAAACCCACTCAGCAAATTCAGCACTTGTTGCATCCTGGTTATGATTTTTTTTTTCAAGAAGAAGCATTAAATGTTTTTCAGCGTCTTTATTCTTAGAACATTTAGGCTGGAATTAGTAAACTCAACCATGACACTAAATGATCTATCAGATATGTTCAGTATCCAGGAATGTTCAACAAGCACAACACTACACTAAAATCAACCGGAAGCTCTACAGATGCAGCTGAATCTAGTAACTGTGTTTGGTGCAATCCTGGTGTATCGGTGTAGATCCATTCAGTAAAGTTATAAGTAAAAGCGAATAGCCTGTTAATGTAGATTTAAAAACAAATCTACATTAATTTGATTTTTTTTTTAAAAATGTCCCGCCTTGCCCTTCTGGTCCTAGGCTCCACTCCTATATATGACAACTTCAAAAACACTATCACAAACATAGGTACAGGGACAACAAGGCCTAAAATAGGGACAGTGCAAGACAGCCATACAGTTACTATGCGTGGTATGATATGCTTTCCATGAGCTGACACTGGGCTGGTGAGCCTGCTGAGATGGAAGTAAAAACAGTCCAACGTAGAGGTGCCCTGCCAACTATCACAGCCATCCATGTGCTGAGGGCCTATTTGATTAGTCTGACCAAACGCCTTGTTCACACATTCAAACCTGCTACACTACTGGCACCGGTTCACAGGCTAAACAAAAGGAAGTATCAGGGATGGGAACACTGGAGGAGAGGGGGCGGAGGGAGAGCAGAGGAAAGCAACAGTGGAAAGGGAAAAAACAGTGAGAGGAACAGCGAGAGGGGAATAGAGAAGATGAGAAGTGAGGTGGGGAGAGCAGACGAGTCCAGCTGGAGTGGATCTGACTCCGGCTCCGTGCAGCAGCATAGCCATACCACAATGTTTTCAGGTTGGTGTGGCAAGTTTCACAGCACTGGCTAAATCAGGTGATCCATATGTTGCTGGTTTGTTCAGACCACAATCACAGGCCATTTGTTGTGATATGCTGCAGGCCAAATGTCTCTTTTGATGAAGGTGTGGGTTCGGTTTCTCATTTGACACACAATATTCAGCAGCACAGCTTCTTGGCATGACGCAGTGGAAAAGCCTGAATCTGAGTTTCTGAGAAGGTGTTGTACAGTGCACTGTTTCCTCTTGAATTAGGCAGACTTACACTGAGAAAACAAAACAGTGAACATTTGTAGCACTGGATGTTAAGTCGCATGGTGGCGTGCCCAGAGGCATCAAGAGAGGAGGGCTGAGCCTAGTAAGTGGCTAACATAATCTGCGCCACTCTGTCTGAAAATTGGTCCTTTAATTCTCACAACTACTGACTCTTTTAGTGTTCTTCTGCTGCACATATGCATTTGTCTGTAATTCAGTTTTAAACTCAAGCTTTAATAAGCATTAAAAGACCTCAACTGACCAGGGTCATCAAGTGTCCAACAGCCATGCCACAACAACCCAGTTCCATTTTGAGAATGAAAATGAAGTTTGATGCCACCGATACCAATGTCAATTTATGTGCTTGGTTGATTTTAAAAAGGAGAATGTCCCTTAAGATCCTGCATATTAATCTGGTGGTGCGGATGTCTTTGACAAAGAGGATTTAACTATGAAGAAAATATGGTGCCCACATGTGAAGGAGGCATCACATTGGCATAGCACATCCTGTTCTTTTCTTTATGTTGTGGCATTTCCACAGAGACAGGGAGGACCAATGTGCTTTGTCCTTGTGGATTAGCTGCACAGCCATAGGTTTCCATGGAGCAGGTTGGGTAAAGCCAGGCCTCCACTCACGTAATACCCTCGCTGCATAGCAAGTGTATTAATGTGGGAGCAAAAAGACTTTGGGAGTAGTTGCGTTGTGTTTTAATCTCAAACAAAATGACAGGCAGCGTAGATGTTGCAGCTATTTACTAATCCACGGTCAGGCAGTTTCTCATTCCTCTCATGGCTACTGAAGTCATTCTACATTATTGGATATGCTCCAGGAACCGTTTTCCCTTTGGACCTAAAACAACAGTGAGAGGGGTATTGTGTTGTGCTTTTGACATTCCTCTGTTACTCTCAGAGGACATACCACAGCCTCTGTGAGTGGACTGCTGCGATAATAGCAACAGCAGCAACTACACTTCCTGTTATTGAGATGTACCAGTGGACTCAAGGGACGCAGGCGGCCGAGGATGATGTAAAAAAAACAAAAAAAAAAAAAACATTGCTGCTGTACTCCCTCACTTCAGCAATACTTGCCTCTAAAAAAAATATATAGGCCCACTTTTTGCAGAGATAATAAGGTTATTACAGTCAACAGGCATATATGTGCAAGTGTGTTGTGTTGTAATGTTACTCTGATAAGCATGTTTTTGGTAAGTAACCACCATTGGCTAGGATGGTGGTGTTGTCAACTGAGTTCACATTATCTCCAGAGGAAGTTCAGAGTTTCCTATTACTTGGGTGCAGCGTTGTACATTTCGTTCCAGCGCCTTTCTAGTCACTGTGGCTCCTTAAGTGGCATGCAATCCTAACCAGACATTTCCACAATAAGTAATGTCAAGGAGCATTGCAGTGGAATTTGCAATGTGTTGCATCAGTTTTATTTGAATAAATCTTAATTACTCTTACAGTCTCAAAGAGAGTCTCAAAGAACTTCACAACAGCCACACCATGAAAACAATAAATGAAAACAACATCAACAATCTTAGGATTGTAGGTGTGCCAACGCCATCCCAACTGCCTGTTACCAGGTTAAGTTTTACGTTTGCTTTTGCCAGATTAAATGAAAGACCGGTGATTAATTGTTTCAGTTCCAGTTTCAAATAACTTTATTATCATTAACCATGCTGTTAGATGGCTAAAGTTTATTTAGACATGTTAGCATTAACATTGCAGTTTTAAAACAGGGTGGGCCTTCAACTGTAAAGAGGTTGCCAGATCTGCCAAAGAACTATGTACACTGGGAATATTGGCCAAGTTAAAGGCAGAGTACAGTATCTGATGCCCTCCAGCTGTTTTTCTTCAGAGATCCAAGCCTGCATTATGCAACAGTACATTTTTTTCTATACCAGTGACAGCAGTGTTAGCTAGAGGTTGAAATACTCTGATACCACCTGTCAGCAAGCTGAGTGGCTCCTTGAGGTCTAGAGGAGAGACTGTATTTCATCTACACTAGAGGAATGCATTTAAAAGGCTATAACACAGGAATGCAGTGCCTTGGTTTTCCCCTCAGAAGAGTAAATGGGTATTTCAAAGAACTGACAGTATCCAAACAGCAGAGTGAAGTGGAGAGCGAACACAAAATTCCTCAAAGCAAAATGTCAAACATAATCCCCCAACAGACTAAAGGGAGAAGCCATTACTGGCAAATATTTCAGAAGCCTTTGAAAGAGGAACCACAGTGAGGGAGAGAAAGACAAAATTGCACTAAGCTATGGCCCAATATAGCCTATTTTATTTGCAACTACACTGGGTAATACATAGGTTTACCCACACAATATGTACCACCATGTAGAAGCAAAAGTGAAAGTAGCCTTGATGTAAACAGGTCATTAGCAAAAAGCAAGCTGATAAGGCAAAGATTAGATCTATGGTGACAGGTTAAAAAAATGCATAATGCTGTTACACCACTACACCACATTGGTGGCAGAACCACAATAGGGGAAATAAGAAGGGAAAGATTTCACTGGGGTTTCAATGAAGAGAGCCAGCAAGTGTTGTGACGCACCATTAAGTCTGCTCTGCAGTGTCTGCAAAAATACTCTCTGCAGAGATTCACAAGAATAGGAAGAAGTCAGAATGCACCAAACTGTGCTTCAGATGCACTGAAATGTTCATTTGAGTCACACAGTAAACATACTTGGTCACAACACATTCTCACGACATAGCTTAGGCTTTAATCATATGACCCAAACCTCCTCTAGTCATCTTTCATGCAAGCCAGCTTTGTCTGCATTGCCCTTTTAAAATCTATCTCACTCCTAGTTGCTACTGTGCTTTATCACATGCAGGGCTACTCCATTCGTTTTCCAAGACAAAACCCGCAGTAGCCGTTCAATCCACAAAAGCCCATAAGGTGGGTCATGTCCAGCTTACGATCTCTGTGTGATCTCTGTGAGTTGGCTGTACTATTATTACCATTGCTTCCCATCGGCTGCATGTGAAGCCCCAGGTGTAAAGAACCAGCCCTCTATTTATAGCCTGTGTTTGCCCAGTGCTCAATCCAGCCTGCGCTAAGGAGATTTAGACTTCCTGCACCCTTTTTCATGCCAGTGAAAAAAGCAGATTTCTTTGTTAAGGGAAAAAACAGCACCTACCTGGAACACTGTGTACAATAACTACTAACCAACATGAGGATTACCATTGCCCAATAACAACGGCACGAACATAGTGTATGTACAAAACAATGAGACAATGAAATGAAAAATACACCTATATCTACACAGTGCACACTGCACTGATTCGGTCTAAGTCGTGTACTCAACAAAAATTTGACATCAACTGGTTTTTTGAAACACTGCTTAATATAAAAATGGTAACCAACTAATGGTTGAGGGCTGAAAAGGTTTTTCTCAAGTATGCATTAGAAAACAGGAGGAAAGAAGATTGCTAACTAACTCCATGGAAGCCAGAGGTGTTGGCATAGCAACCAATGAAGCATTAGTAAATATTATGGGAATTATCAGCACAGCTCCACGCCTTTGACCAGTTTCTTGGGAGAAACTACCTGTTGTACAATCAGCAAAGCTCAAGCTAAACAAACTCTCCTCGGGCAAACAGTCACACCATAAGACTAACAATGACGATGAGGTCAAAACGTTTCTGAGTAAACCACCATGCCAGAATCTGTCCAGTGTGTGTACAGTGTCACCACTTCATCTTATCTCAAGAGATACAGCTACTGATTTCAGTGGTGCACTGTGGCTTGTTATTCTCTATGCTAATGTAGCTTTAAGCAACACAGAGCTCATATTAGCTCAAGATATGGTGATGAGGTGTGAGGTACATTAACATCCATTTCCCCCAAGGCTCCCGACTCCTCTGCTGTCATGAAACTACAGTAGGGAGAGACACTAGAGAGTGGTTGAATCAGTTAGTGTTTTTCCACTTGCTGGCTAGTGAAGCATTTAGCCAGTGAACCCTCCCTGACACTCACTCCTCCACTGTCCTCCAGCACTGGAGCAAAGACTGACTGCTACCTGCGTGGGTGAGGTGGGGGGCTGTGGGGGATTAGAAACCAAGGGAGATAACACTGAGACATTACAATCATGGTGAGAAGGCCATTTAAAGAAATCAAAGGAAGGAGAAAGGCATTCAAATCTGCAGTCTGCAACCAATATAGCCACTCAACTTGAGAGTGAGTGCGCAAATGCAGCGAGGCAGACACGCACTAAAAGCCAGGCCAGGTTCTGAATTTTTTACACTGCAAATGGACTACCATCACCGACTCCACGGTGGAACCTCTGTTAGACATAACAGCCTTGTTGTACACTCAGATGCCGAGTGCAAGGACATGAGGCATGGTGATTCCACAGCTCACTGAACAAATGTACAGGTCTTCAGTCCTGAGACGAGAGTCTGCTGAATAGAGCAGAACTTCATCCAGTATCCAATAAAAAAAGTGTATGTTGTGGGGGGGGGCTGCATAAGCAGTTCATCTAAAACTTAAAAACATGCTATACTATCTAGTCACTTACTTGTCTGTGTATTTACCAGTAGCCAGTCTTCTTATTGCAAACAACTTTAATTTTAAAAAAATGCCACTTCCAAATTCATTCATATGACCAAATTTTGGAACATTTGTCACTCCTGCCCATCAGTATGGTGGTGCTGCTATAGAGTCTTGCCGGTTGCTAAAACATGAACAATGACCTTAACCAATTCTGGACTAGCATTAAGCAGTGACACTGCAATGTGGTCACCAGAGGTGCAAACAGAGGAACCTGGTCATACAGACTACAAGAGTATGAGCAGCCTTCATCACTTTCCCCTTCTGACTCAATCACATGACATGTGTGCAGTTCTCAATGAGCACCTTCTGAAGGTGACCTCTGGAGTGCCCATTCATCACTATTGCATAACTCCCCATTGATAGCATGCAATATTCATGTATAGTGAAGGTTGACTGCAGATGGCTATGCAGACACTTACCGCCATCACCAGCTCAAAGGGATGCTTATACACCCGTACAGGTGACTGGTACTTCTGCACCATGGTGGGGATTACAATGGCGCCAACAACCTGAACAGAAAAAGAGAAGAGTGAGAAAAACAAGACAACTATATGAGACTGGAGTTTTTATAACTATAATCACAGGCTAAGAGATAGGACAACTGTAATCTAGAGATGCGGCAGTTTGGCTCTTGGCATCATCATAAAAACTGCGTGCCCAGTGCCAAAACAAAAGCATTATGACTGCATCTGGCCCTGCGCAGGGATACTGGATTGACAAGCAATTAAGTAAAGGTGTGTTTGGATTGTCTGGTTGGATGATGTCGAGTGCTAGCATTTGTGTGAGCGTGTGTTTGTATGTGTTGGCCAGGAGCCTGAAACACTACAGAGCAGTGTGTGGTGATGGACTGCAGGAGAGAACTCCCCTGAGCCGTGGCCGAGGATCTCTGTCTCACTGATCAATGGATGCAGCATTTCCCGCTCATATGTCAAATACTCCTAGAAACTGTGCCGCTGCAATGGCATTTCACTGCCAAAATCTGAGGATACAACTAACATCTACTGGTGTAAATACAAGCACTAAAGTGCTGCAATGTCTTCAAGGGACCATGAATTGGCCAGGTTCATGCATTGGAATGTCAACAGCATTTTCTAAATGCTGGAAATTTCTAGTTGAGGCAATAATACAGGACCAGAGCCTGAGCTAACATTCATATATAACAACACGCATCTTCCAGCCACTTCCATTTCTTTCATCTAGTTTCCTAAAAACATAACTTTTCAGTGAGGAATTCACCAGTCTTCTGTAATCTTAAAAAAAAAAAAACACACACAACTTCTGCGGAAAACGCAGACTAAGCCGGACTAGGCATGCCTCTACTATTTCAGGGAATTCCAGAGGAAACATATGAGCCAGGGTTTTAAAAAATTGGCTTGGACATAATGTTCTGTGTTGTACTTTTTCTCAGCATGCTGCTACACGTCTTGTTGCAACTCCTGCTGTTCCAAGTGTTGAGCTGCTGTGCTGTGAGGGGACACGGCTGCAGGGAGGGGTGTGAGCTAACGTCCCGGCGCTACTTACTGAGGGATCAGGGCAGGCAGACTAATAATAACCCGGCTAAGACAGACAGGAGACAAACAAGTCGCAAAACAGTGCTCCTATCTAGAACAACACACATCTAACTACAGCATTGCATAATTACCGTCATGTTTCAGGGTCTGTCAGATCACAACTGCACAGACGTCCAAATAAGAGAGCGTTACACGAGAAGCAGGAAACACACACACAAACACAAGCAAACACTCTCGTCTCAAGCGCATAGCTATGTCTTTCTTAATAACAAATCACGACTGGGTGTCTGCCAGTCGATAGATACAGATTCAACATGCGGTGAGGTATCTCTAGCTTTATCGTGTTGACGTTACAGTTGCCACGCTGACTTAGCTTGCCGACGATGCTAAGAGTAACTAGCCGGCAAGCTAGCGTAGCGCTAACTTTACAAATAACGTGGGTTGAAATAAGTCATATTACGGCTGCTTACCGGTGAGTAAAACGGTTATAGAAATAGTGACTGGTTCACTTTGATTTGTCTTCCTCGTTTCTTGTGAATGGGCTATCCGAGTGAACTCATGCCATTCCCTGCATCGGGCTCTCCACTTCGCCGGGCGGTGAACACAGCCAGCTCTTGTTGCTGCTAGCTTTGTTGTGCTAGCTGGCCATCCAGCCGGAGTACACGCTAAGCAACGGACGAGTCTTCCTCACAGCACGGCGGCTGCGTACATAGTAGTATAGCTGCGTATATATCCAAAATGTGTCTACTGTTTATTGACGCCTAGGTAAATGTCCACGCAGGACAGGCGAGTACTCCTCTCACTGAGCTCCTCTCGGTTCATGCCTCGCTGATGCTTTCGCTCCTCCCCCGTTTTTGTGAGCTCCGGATTTTTTTCCCCCCTGAGCGCAGCGCTGCGACTCTTCAGAAAAATTCCACTGCCTGCCCGGTGCCCACTCACTGTCTCTGCTCAAGTACAGGGCAAACACAAGGAGGATATTGCATTTATGATCTTGCAATACAAACGAATTCAAATCATTTGATAAATCGCTGTTTTTTCCCCCTCAAAAGCTGCTAATCACGCTCCAGTCATGTGCATGTAGAACTAGTTTTATTATGCAACCAGCTCAGCGGCAGTTATGTGATTAATTTCATCTGTCTCTAATGTACTGAAATGACAACCGCACGCTAATGTCAGGACCGACGAGCCGATCTAACTTTCCCGTGACTTTTATCAAGTAATACCATCTATCACTGTCAATGCTGAGGGCAAATAGTACAGTACATTTAGTTAATTCAAGAGTTTATAGGTCTCCGGTGCGTGACTGTGACGTAAATGCAACCCTGAACATCAAAGTCACATTAACAGATAATCCGATGCTCGTGTGTGATCCTAGATATGCACATTATTCACCAGTATGTGCAGAAACTACAACATTATTTATGTAGATTTTGATCAGGGGCTGGGGAAGCCAACGGCGTGTAAGAGGAGAGGGCTGCTGGTTTTATTTCCCATAAGACATTGGAGAGCACTGGGTTACATATACAGAGTCCCTCATCACTGCCAAAATACCCTTGGGCAAGGTGCCAAACCCTCACTGGGCCTGACCTCTACGTTGGAGCTATGTGTGTGTGCATGTGTGTATACACTATAGCATACACATGTCATACTATATAGTCCAGTTTAGAGCGCCAGTGATCACTGACATGTAAAAGGAGCTATGTAAGTAACACCAAAGATCTCACACACCCTATAACACACTCACTAATTCATCCTATACACAAAGCTCCATTCTAATGGGTGGCTTAAAATAAATAGCAAGGTTTCAGCTTACACAGTAAAGCGTCACAAGCATGGAGTAAGGTTCACCTTTTACATTATATATATGGATACTTTTTCAAATCTGCATCTGCCCACATCCTTTGAGGATTGATTTGATTCTTTCCTATTGCCCAGTTACCTGCAGCTTTACCTTGTTACTGGCTATATGCAATTAAAGTGTTGATGAAGACATTGGCAGTAGTAAATAAATCATTCATAATGACATTTTGTGTCATCGATTCAGTGTCTGCCACCGACAATATCTCCTGGGGAAGGAGCACTAAATTTGATTCAGTTATACTGTTGACTTAATTAGTATTGGAATACTGAATAAGGCATGTCCAGAATATTTCTTTCAACAGATACTAAAGAGGGGTAAAAGTCTCAGGGGCCAACAGCAGACATGCAGATACACATGCTATCTGTAGGCTTTAAATAAAATCTTTACATACAATCCATACATCCATAAATGTAGTATACATGCATTCATATTACATGTGCAGTATTTCTCTTTGTGAGAGCTTTAATGCTAATTTAACTTTCAGCTTAGATTTCATACATGATTATTCATGTCCTTTTAACTGCACAAATATATAGACTCTGCTGGCGCCTGTATAGCTTATGCCTAGTTCTCAGAGTTAAATACACACATTCTAATTATGTAAGAGATCAAGCGCCAATGGCGGGGGATGATAGTATTAAGGCGATTGTGTTTCAAAGGGCTCACACCACGGTTTTCCACCACATCAGAGGTCATAGTGCAAAGATAGTTCATTAAAAACTGACAATGAATCATTTCAGGGCATGATATAGTCACACATAATCTGGCCGGAGAATCGGTTTATAGAGAATGTTGATCCACCGAGAAACCATCATCACAAAACAGTATCATATCCTTTCCCTTCCTGTGGAGACAGCATGTACCAAAATCTGTTTATAAATATCACAGCTTTGGCTGAGGTTCAGTCAGGTCGCTGTACAAGGTCACTGTGCTGTGTTGCACAGCGGTAAAGGACAAAGCAATGTCAGCATCAGTGAGCAAAGACAAAGATTAGTGCATCATGAGGGGGAAGGGTGTGTAATCTATTACTGGAACTCTGGGTCTGGACATGACCCAAGATCCCGTCCTCTCGCAGTCTGTTGGGGTGTTGGGACCACAGCGGGGGCAGTGGCCTACAGAGGCAGATATTTCAAAGGTACAGACATTCACTAACATAATGTACCAGTTCTAAAACAGAAAGGCAAAAAAAAAAAAAAAATTGTATCCCGGGGCCAAAAACAGTAGGATTTCGATAGATGCTAGTGTGCAGGATCCATAGAGATGTATTCAGTATCTATAGCAGGATCATGCATGAGCATAAAACAACAAACCTATGCTCACAGAAGCACAGATTTAGGGCTTCACATGCGGACATATTTCCATCAATGTTAGAAGAATGAACAACAATTATGTAAACAGTGCCCTCTTAGCTGTCTGAACCACCTTTCAATGCATTTTGATAAATTAAGGCTGTCATACTTCATAGTCTGATCTCATGGAAATTGAATCAGGTCAACTGGACTTTGTTATATGTCTAGAAGACGTCTCGCCCCTTATCCAAGTGGCTTCATGCTGTTCATGCTGTTCAGCTAGACTGGACTGGTACACAGTGCAACTTACATGAACTTTGTTGCATGTTGTAAATGTTAATATGTCACCAAACAGTCCAAATGATGATGTAACCCCAGTTCATGACTTTCATTGGATGGAACTCAACTCAGCTGCATTGAACCCAGTTGCATTAAAAAGTTTCACATGCAACCTCAGCCTCAGGTGTTAACTTTGGTAATGCTTTCCTAGGTATAACATCAATAAGTGGTTCTCATTGCACCCTTTCACATCAGCAGACTTTTCTCATGCTAATTTATATATTTTGTTCCAATTTTGCTGATGAAATGAGGGGAAACAAACTTGCACTTATAGTCTGCTGCTAAGCCCATGTGATTTGCTGCGCAGTTGGATCGAGAGTGTTCCTGAAATATTTATCATTCCTTTAAAAAAGGATTAAGTAGCTTCTGTGACACCTGAAGACATGAAATGCACCGGACCCATCGTTTACGAGCCAAGGCCACTAGAATATCCTGTAAATGTGGATATGTAGTGCCCTCTATTGGGCAATGTTTAGAAGTACAACAAATCACTATCAAGGCAAATTAGCATCAAACTCATGTAAAATGATGACAAGAGGAACCCATTACTGTGCCATTGTATCTAAGCTGTACCTAAGCTTAAAAATATAGAGCACACTACTAATTTGACCACGGCACTTTGAATTACCTAAACCACATGAAATTACCTCAGCATATGAAATGTGTTGTTCAAATAAAGCTGCTGTGATGAATTCTTCCATCTTGATTCCACCTCATGTCACAGCTGAGATGCATGATCTTCTTTACTATCACAAAAAAAATGAAGAAGATAATAATATATGTACTTACACCATTATGTCCACTAGTAGTGAAAAGGATTAGACAAGAGAAGGAGATATGGCAGGAGAGACTGGCAGTGGCATTCGCCCTGAAAAGATCTGCTGATTTCTCTTATTTCACGTTATATTAATGATGTTATTCCATAGATCAACATTGATAAAGGCCACATATAACTAGGAAACTGAAATATCTGCAGGTGTGTACAAGCACTGAGCAACATCAGTGCAGGAAGTGGTTTTGCAGAGTCTGACAGAATTTACACCAACAGGAAGTGCAGCAATGCTTAGACAGGAAACCGAACCTAACAGTCAACAGTCCACACACCCACAGGTATCCAATAACTGATGGATACTATCATCGCTGTAATGATGCATTGCTTAACTGTGTTAGTCATCATCTAAATCAC
>OMLB01033038.1:1746-17257 GCA_900302555.1 Myripristis jacobus
AGGTTGAGGCGTTGAAGGTACCTGTTCTGTAGATTCATGTCGTTCATGGATCATTATGCACACACACACACACACACACGCACACACATATACACACAGTTACCTGCAGTGCACAGTGATTGGTCCATCTTGCCCGAACTGCTCCTTGGTTTTATGAACTTGGCCAATGAAGTCGATGAAGCCCTCCCCGGTTTTTGGCACACCTTGCTCCGGCCAGTCGGTGAACTGAAACTGCCTGATGGTCCTTGACTGACCATCCTGAGGAGCCGACAGGGAAA
Source organism: Myripristis jacobus (assembly GCA_900302555.1). Taxonomy (NCBI): domain Eukaryota; kingdom Metazoa; phylum Chordata; class Actinopteri; order Holocentriformes; family Holocentridae; genus Myripristis; species Myripristis jacobus. The sequence goes on from OMLB01033038.1 coordinate 2,025, forward strand.
TGCAGGCAGCAAATGACTAACACGTCTGAAAACAACTCAGCCGAAGTCTGTTACTCAGAGTAAGAACCATCCATGCAGACCGAGCTGCACAGATGGCTGCTGAGGGTGGAAAAATGTTAATGTGCCACACTGAAGTCATAGTGAAAATGAAATGCTGACACAAAGGTATTGTTACACTGAGAATGGTCCATTTTACCATCGCTAATGTTGTAAGGGCTTCCTTTAGAGGAGCAACATGGATGTGAGATTAGAGCTGAGATTGATTTATCAGGATAAACTCCTCAGCAGGACATCCAACGCTGTAAATATCTCATTTTTCGTGTAGCTTTCGCACTGAAGATAGAGGTACCACATTAATCAAGACTCTGTAGACATAAACAAAATAAACTAAATAAGCTACATGTTAGTCCGAGCACTCATTTGAGCAATAATTATCATGACATTTAAAGATTCATTTAGTGTAACACCAGTGCAGCTTTCTCGGATAAGAATAAAGTTATGTTAAATGAGTCTTTAAATGCCATGATGCTTATTGCTCAAATGAGATATCCAACCAACCTTTAGTGAACACTTTGCTGTTTTATTTATTTGAGTCAAAATATCGCCTTTGGTCTTTGAGTCTATTCAGAGAGAAAGTCAGAAGGGCTGCAGCTCATTGGAAACTTAAAGGTCTTTAATGAAGCTGCAAGTAAACACTTTGATGTGCTTTAAATATCATCACCAAAATCCCCAATTTAATGTGGTAAAAAAGTTGTAACTAGTGGAGCGATGATGAAATTGAGGACACGTTGTCTCTTTGTGCGACACAAGTTAGAATCCTAGCTGCTGCCTTGTGAAGAGGCTGCAGATGTGAGACTGACTTTTGACTTCGGGAACTGCAGTCGACTAAATGAAATGAAATTAAAGCACAGATGACCTCTAAAACAGTGCAAGTGGAACAAAAATGACTTGATTTTTAAATTTTTTTGACAGGCCGCCTGAGCAAGACCAGCCGAGAATACTGGACGTCCTTAACTGAGAGAACACTAGATACTGAGCTTGAACTCTATTTGGCTCTATTTGGTATCTGGTCCTATGTTCCCTATGTCCTATGTTCCGAGTTTATTATTCTGTTAACACACATTAACCCTGTTGTTGTGTCCAGGTCCACTTTGACCCATTTCAAGTTAAAATATGACATAAATGTTATCCAGATTTTTTTTTTAAACACAACAAAACCAACGGGTATAATTTTATTTGATTTTGTGTGCTGGCTCTGCTGGGGAACAGAAAACCCCTTTCACAAGTTCCCACAAAAGCCTGTGACATATTAAGTGAATACAGAGCTCGTATTTTTCAGGTTCCATTTTGTGCTATAGAGAGCTAGAGAGCACAGGACCCTAGGAACATAGGACCCTGAGAACATAGGACCCTAGAAACATAGTATCTAGGAAACAATGGGTCTTGGGAACATAAGACCATGGGAACATAGGACTTTGGGGACATAGGGCCCTTCAAAACATAGGACCCTGAGAACATGGGACTCTGAGAGCATAAAACCCTGGGAACATAAGACCTTTGGAACATAGGACTTTGGGAACATATGACCCTGTGAACATCGGACCTAGGAAACATCTGACCCTGGGAATGAAGGACCGTGGGAACATAGGACCATGGGAACATAGAACCTTGGGGATATAGGGCCCTTGGAACGTGGGGCTTTGAGAATATAAAACCCTGGTAACATGGGACTCTGGGAACATAGTATTCTGGAAAATAGGACATAGGAAACATCGGAACATGCAAACAAACCCTGGGAACATGGGACCCTTTGTCATGTTCCCATTATTTTAATTTCTTTCTTAATTCTTTCTTTCTTTATTCATGTAATTATTTTAATTTTTTCATATATTTATTCTGATTTAATAGTTTTAGTTTTATTTAATATAAGAGTATGTAAAAAATAAAATGGGTACACTTAAGAAAAAGCAAATATAAAAAAAGAAATGAAAACAACAAATGGATTATTTGCCCTTGGCGACATCACACAGGACAACAGATTGCTCTCTGCTGCCGCTGCTACACTTGTCTCCTCAATGTGACTTTTATCCTCTGATCACACCACCTCACTGGGCAGATTTGAACGGTGCTAGATTGGATTTTGCTTGCACTGTGATCCCATGAGCCGGACCGCATCCCAGGCTGAAAAGACAAGTCTAACCGTGGCGTGCGTTTCGCTTCCCAACAGAAATGACCTCGGCTGAACCTGCTGGCCTGCCGCTGTCTTTCGTAACTGCAGTTAAACACCGGCGAGGAGAACTTACCCTGGCGTCTGTGACCTTGAACTCTCTCAGGATGTACTGAGGCATGTTGTACTCGGCCATGGGGTCCACAACAAAGTACTGGTACCGAGCGGAGCGCTCAGCAGGCCAGTACTGATGGCACTTTTCCTACGGAGTGGAGGGATGAATCAGGGTCAAAATCTGTCATGCACATAAAAGCCTTTGAAATAAATACACCTGAAGTACGAATATGCTGTGTACAATACAATATACAGCACTAAAAAAATAATAATGGGATGTGTGCTTGTTTTTGTGTGAGATGCATCCCAGTGTGGCCCTGATGGAAATTCCCTGACTTTTCCATAACATTCCAAAATTAGAGGTGCACTGAGGTCCACTGAAATGAAGATTCAACTGACAAAAACCTTAGAACAAGCGTTTAATTTGATGGTTGACTTTATGTTTTTTGTCAGGTGAGTCAATCAACAGCAGCATAATGCACCTTTAAAGGGACAGTTCACCCAGTATCAGTGGTGCTCTCTTCCTGCTATTGTTACTGTTTGCTGAATAATGGCTGGATGCTGTAAATGCTGATGGTTGGCCTCCTGACTTTATAGCGGTTATGGTTCCTCCTGGCTAACATTAGCAGCAACAATTTAAAAACAACCACCTTAATCCACTCTAACTGTTAAATAAACAAAGTTTGAGTTTGATGATGTAAAGCAGAATTTTTATAGCCTGAAATGGCATAAAAGGTTATCAACAGTAGAGTATTTTTCTTGGGCTGTTTCATCTCTCTGTGCTGGGACTTTTTTTTCACAATAAAGGTGCAAAAGTTGTCAAATCTTTCTCATTGTTGATAGCAGGAAATATAGTTTCACAAAGTGATTTGGGTGGAACTATCATTCATGTACACTTGGTAGTCATATATGCATTTTAGTTTGCAAATTCCTCAAAACAGGTGAATTAACCCTTTAAGCTGGAACGTTTCCATGGTAGAGGTGTTAACGGTTTGGTTTGTATCTCCATTTTTAGGCTGTGGTTCAGTTTGAATCGACCTGACTCACAATTGAAGTTCTTTCATTTAAAAATAAGCCAAGAATTCACCACAACAAGCGGAATGGGTCAGTGTCAGTGGCCTTGCTATCATTAATCAAAAGCAGAGGTGGTTGTTTTACATCATGAATGTGTTTGATGTAATTTTGCATTGTGCTCAAAAAAGAACTGGTGGAGAAAGAAGAATTCATAGTTCAGCACACATGTACGGTTCGCTGAACTGAGCAGAAGCACAGCTTTCAGTTTCGGTACAAAATCGTTACACCAGTACTCCACTGCCTAAAAATGGTCTCCCTTGCCTGATTTGTTAATGTTTTTTTCAGTCTGGATTCCACTCTAGTTAGAGTAAAAAACCCTTCAGTGTAAAGAATGTTTGAGGGGAGCTGAAAAATGCTGCTGTATTCTTGAAAAATGACATGTTTAAAATCCCTTCCTGACTGGAATAATTCCATGAAGTTCCAGAGAGTCCATGACCAGCGAGAACCCAGAGTATTTGGACGATAATGGATGTGTGTATTACCCGTCCCATCTCACGGAGTTTGGTGAGCATAACTACGATGGTGGAGTTGTGCTCCCATAACATTCTCCAGAAGTCCTCTGTGGTCTCGGGTAACGGGCCCTGGGTGGCCATGTATGCTTTCTGTTGCCTGCAAATAGGAACAGAGATGTGGCACTGTTTATTACTGATGTTTTTTTTCACATGGTTGTCACTCCTCATGTCCAGCTTAACAAGTAATTTGGTGTAATAATAAGTGTTAAAATCCTATATTTCTTTTAAAAAGTGAAAAAAAATGCTGTTGGGATGAAATAATCCCACTTTGGTGCACTGCTGGTCTGAACTTTCTTGAATCAAGTGTCATTTTCTTGATCCTGGTGGGCTGATCTGCCTTGTTCTGCCTCGTTTCAACAGGTTTATACTTGATCCCTGAAAAATACCTGAAACACTGAAGCACCTGTAACAAGTGGGATTAGACATATGTCTGAATTATATAGTGGTAAAAAAAACAAAACACCAAAATATTAAACATACATTTTTTTACTTAAAGACCCAATCCTCATATAACCAAGTCAATCTATGGCTACTTCCAATGATGCATAATTTCTTTCATAACAATTTATGTCAGCCACAGCACATCGCTAAACTCGCTGTGTAAACAGTGTCAACTTCCATGCAATGGCAGCTCACTGCAGCTCAATCTATTCTTAAAGTATTAAACATTTAATTTTACACGCCCCCTTTAACGTAAACTTGATGAATCAGCTGCCGGTTAATGTGTGTACTGACATTTCCATGGGCTTTGCTTGAACACTGAACCTTTTACACAGCACTGTTAAGATGACAGATGCCGTCCAAGCTGCTCAGCCCAGCTTTGGGCAATCCATGTGAGAAGTGACAGCACACGGCCGCTAGGGGGCAGTGTTCAGCCGTGCAGGAGAGCGCCTCAGTGATTCTCACAAGCCTGAGTGCATGACATGTGAGTGTCACTGCCAGTGCTGCACACATACTGTGTATTTATGTTATCTGTGCACATCAGCTCTCCATCTATCTTTCTTTTTTTTTTTTTTTTTTTCAAACCAGTGGTGTCTGAAGGCAATTTTGGTTAAGGTTCCATGTCTGTGCCTGTTTTGGTCTGAGGGTTGGCTCTGATGCAACTTGCAGCACTGAAACTGTTATTTTGATATACTTTCTAATACAACAGCTGAATATAAACGTTGAAGCCTAAACCTTCTGCCGTACTCTGTTGGATCTCCAGCTATGTGGCCTGAGACTGCAGAGTGATTCTGGAGGAAAATGTGACCGGTAGCGTTTTCTTGTGGGTCACATCCTGGATGTTAATAAATGCACATTTATGCATTTGCATCCCACTAGAAAAGCCTTGGCTTATGATCAGATGTACTGCTGAACATTACTCACTTTCCAATCTGAGTCAGAGTTAATCGCGGCTCTTCTGAGGGAAACCATAAAACGGAGTGCCATTACAAGGTCGTCAGCGGTTTAAACTGTGCTTCCATTCTGTTGTAGCCCTCTCTTATCCAGAGGTAATGATATTCTAGTGTAAGCTTGCTGTCTGATTTCCTATCTTGCATCACCATGGACAGCAGATGAGGTGAATTACTACAGCTCATATACATAGAGGTCGCTGGACACCTCCTCTAATGGTCCTAATCATGTTCATTCTCTTCACCCTAAGCTACCCTAATCCACTCTCCTCACTTTAAAGACCTGGCTCACAGACCGCTGGAGCTCGCTGTATCTCAATCCACCCTTAATTACTGCTACAGGAATTAGAGAGGAATTACAGGACACCCCTGCCTCCTTCCCCCTCCTCCCTTAGGTGGGGGGGTGGACGGGGCCCAGGGGACTTCATTAGGTGCCTGCAGTCGAGAACAAAGCGAACCCAGCCTCGTCACGGGCAAAAGGGTTTTATATCGTTCGCCAATCCCTTATAATGCAATTGCATCATGAAGCATTCCAGCGAGTGTTTACATTTTCAGAGAGGAGAAGCTTCTCTGGGAGGTCTGAGATTAGCTATTTATCTGACGTGGGACAATGTCAGCACTGAGTTCCAGCATGTGGAGCTAAATCAGCAAACCAGGCCGACTCTCTCTCTCTCTCTCTCTCCCTCTTGCACTCGTGCTGTCACGTACATTCAAAGAAATAAAGGCCGTCTCTCTCAGAGCCCTTTCTGAAACATAAGAACATTGCCACGTTCCGGTCGGTTGGCTGTCTTTCAGCTTCACTGTAGCCTGTTTGCCGTAACGTTTCGTTAGCACTGACTAAACTTCATTTCCACACCTCTTAGGCAGAACTGCTTTTCTAGCTCGTTGTCGTTGTAGCTAAAATATTTGCCAACATTTTTTTTTTCCATGCACGCATTAACCACAGCAGCTGTAAAGCTTACACACATTAACGAGACTTTAATGGTGTGTGTGAACACGAGGTGAGAGGAACAGCTCAGCGCCCGACTAGCAGTGACGAGGGACTGTAACCCAGAGGGAGCATCATTTAAATCGCTGATCGGAGATTGGTGATGAGCCAATGCAAAAAGTAGCTTGTCACAGATTGGTGAATCATCTGTATCAGCGCTGCCAACTCAGAGCGAGTCTGCAAGAGAGCAAGATCGCCCGTCAGATGATCAGTCTGTCCTGTTGGATACAAAGACAAAGCCTGTGGGAGTTTTTCACAAAAAGTCCGGCAAAATTTTGTGACTGTTAAACACTAGAAAAATCGCCATTTTGATGATTCACTACGCCTCATATTCAGCCATAAAATCTTCAATCAAGGTAGAAAAAAAATCTACTGGTGGGATGATGAGATAATCCCACTTGTTGCCAATGCAGCTTGACATGAATATTTCTGGGAACAAGCATAAAGTATGTTAAAACAAGGCGGAATAAGGCACATCGGCCCACTGGGACAAGAAAAAGACACTTGATTTAAGAAAATTCTGGAAGCAACGTTGACTAGCGTCGGAAACAAGTGGGATTATCTCATGGCAGCGGCAGATTTTATACGTTGTCTGAAGAAAAACAAGGTTTTAACACTGAAGGTGAGACTAAAGGACTTGAACGAAACAATAATTAAAAGAAAATTCACAACTATTCAGACTGTCAGTGAGAGGAGATGCCTCAAGGCTTTGCCATACGTGTGTTACGCTCCCATCATGAGTTTGACACTCTGACCTTTATGTTTTAGCTGAATCTGTGTATTTCTCCGTGAACTTTTAATATCGTCCCCGAGGTATTCTTTGTTTGGACCATCTCTGCTGCTCCTTGTTAGGATCCGTTTTTCTGCCACAGGATGTCATGTAACTCGGACCAGGATGAACGCAAATCTTACGATGATTCTGTCTCTTAAGAGCCTGTTTGCTCCCCGGTAACCTTCTCCGGAGAAGATATCGCCCCACTTTGGTACAAAAGACCTCGCTCGCTTTAACACCTCGGAGAAGTACACTGAAATGCCCAAGTGTCTGCTTCATTAAAGAGATACAGACATTAATTTTGTTTTTATTCATCACACGGGCTAAGTGTCAGATGATTGATCAACTGACTGACCTGATGTCGGTGGTAAAAAACAAACAAAAAAAAAAAAAGTAGTGAGGAGTCTCGTGGAAACATATGGAGTAATCAGTTTATTTCTCTGCCTTGTCACCTATCACAAAACAGGCTACTCATTTACAGGAAGGAAAAATGTGAGAGAATGAGCAGCCCTGCCAATAAGACCCAATTTGTTTTGACAACTGACAGAGCAAAGGCAAGGGAGGCGGTGAAACACTGGACTCCATGTCAGCCCATAATTCGCTCCTGTCAGCCACAAGAGAAAAGGTTCACTCCTTGCTCATTAGAGGTGCAACAGGATGAGCGGATTTTGTTTTCCACAGCAGCCCCCAATCCATATTTTGCACTGTACATTTCATATTTTATCCTCCTGCCTATTTTGGCCCTGTGTATTTCTTAGTGTGGCTGTATAATTAAATGTGCTTACCTGTATCCATCAATGAAACTGGCGTTGATGTAGTCGGAGCCCTCGACTCCTCTGATTGGCTGCAGGCAGACGCGGGTGGACTCGAAAGGCATGATGTTCACCAGTCGGTTCTTGAATTTGTTACACGGCAGGTTGGCACTGATGAATCTTGAGGTATGTGCTTTAGAGTTGGCCAGTTTCTGTGGACAGAATGAGGACACGTCTGGCTCTGCTGCTCTACAGACACCCGATCCTTCGCCCAGAGGTGACGGTGCTGCGGCTTAACAACAACGCCCACCGTCTCCTCAGTCTCCCTCCGATCCTTTCAAGTGCTAATACAACCAATCTTCGCAGAGCGCTGGTGTATGAACAAAGTTGTTAGAGGGCACGGGAAGCTAACACTCTTATTGATGCATGAAAATGATGCACTTTGAGCTGATCCCCTTTGTTCTCGGACTTCAAATAAAAGCCCGGTGCCACTCTGCGTTAAAACCAATTCTGAGAATGCCACACAGACACCGAGGAGTCAAAACAAACCCACACAAATTTGAGATGAGTGTGAACTGCGATAGACAGGGCTGTGCCAGCGAATATCAAACCAAAGAGAACAAAACTTTTAAAAGCCATATCCCAAATGAGAGAGGTTTTTCTGCCAGCTCTGCTGACAGGTCCTAATGTGATTCCTCTGCACTGCAAGAGCAAGTGTCAATTTGAGAACTGCTTGCAAAACAAATTTGCAGTGAGCCGAGGATCAAAACCTAATTATGCTCGGTCAGGATTTACAGCCATATTGCTTGCTTGAACAAGTTAGAGCAACATAATTTGGGTTGTGGCAAGCCCCCCAAGGTGGGGCTGTTTAAATCGGTTCGGTGTCACTCAGCAGGGAGCGAGCGTGGGGACCACTGGAGCAGCCGAGTACAGTGGAGCGCCGAGGCCGACCCCATGTCAACTACCCACCCCGATGAAGCTTTATCTTTAGGCTGTCAGGCAGCCAGCTTCTCCCAGCCCTCCTTCTCTCTATCGCTCTCTTCCCCTCTGCCTTTCTTCCTCTCTCCCGCTCCTTCAGCCTCTCATCTGAAGCTCTGAAGATAAGCTCTCAAAGCAGGATGCTCCTCCTCTGAGAGCGAACTCATCTCTGTTCTACAGACTGAAGATGAGAATCCCTCCTCTCGCCTCGCTTCCCGGCACTTCGTTCAGTCAGGCAGCCTTTTCCTGAGCTACTCCGACTCACGCCAAACACATGCGGCGACCGGCGGGCCTGTTACCTTGAACTCCAGCTCCATGGCGGTGACGGTGTCTCCAGGAGGGATCTGGGTCAGTTTCTGGATGTGGGCGTACAGGTTGCGGGCGGGGACCTCTGTGTTGCCGCATGTTGCGGCCTCCATCAGCGCCTCGTGGATGAAGATGTACTGGTCCTCCGTCTGGACCATGTAGTTCCTCTGGGCGCGCATACACGTCACGTGGCCGTAAATGTCCACGGACTTCTCGTGTTTCATCCTCTCTAGCATGGCTTCGATGACGATGAAGCAGCCCGTCCGGCCCACACCGGCACTGCCAGAGCACAAAGTTAACATGTGACTGCACAGCTGCACTCTAATAACATCTACAAAACAGTGGGGAGGAGTGCGGCAAAAATCTTCATTTTCACCAGACATTTACTCTCATATTTAGTGTTTAAATCATGTTTTTTTTTTGAACAAGTAAAAAAATCTGCCAGTGGGATGAGAAAATCCCACTTGTTTCTAATGCGGTTTGATGTATTTCATGAATTTTTTCTGGGAACAAGTTTAAATCTGTTGAAACACGGCAGATCATCCCACTGGGATCAAGAAAATGACACTTGCTTCAAGAAAATTCTGGAAACAAGTGGGATTATCTCATCCCACTGGCAGATTTTTTTTTTACCATGCCTGAAACAAACAAACAACAACAACAACACTGACGATGAGACTGAGTGACTTGATGATTTTTTTTTGCAATCCTGTTTTCACCCTTTACCTGCTCTGCTGTCTTTCTAAAGCCAGGCTGGGCCACGAAGCAGCAAAATGCAAAATATCTTGTGTCATTTGAACAACTTCAATTGCTTTCATGCATATTGTGATTTATAATGTGTGTTTATGTGTTTATGTGTATTCCAGGGTAGAAATTACCTACAGTACAGTGCTTGCTTGAATATTTCCATTTTAGAGAACACCATGTATTTATCCCTCCGTATTTCAAATATTCTTTTTTTACTCAGTTGTCACCTGTTGTTACACCTGAGAAAATGGTTTTTTTTTATTTTATCTTTATTTTATGCAAAACATGGTCAGATCATACTCATGGCTTCAAATAAAAATTTCTACATGCATTTTCTAACGTCATTTGGAAGTGAAAGCTGTTGTGTGCAGTGTCACGTCATGAATTTGGGCACCTCCGAAATCTCTGGTAACAAGCCTCAGCCGCTCCGTCTTCCAGAGGAGTAAAGAGAGCAGAAAAGAGCTCAATGTGATTCCATGCAGGCTCTTTAATTCACCGAGGTCAAAGTATTAAAGATGGAGCGCTGTGTAGCAGCAAGCCTCCTGTGATATTTAAGTATATTTAAAGCTGCACTAAGCAGGAATTTCATATAATGATCTCACATGTGAATTGCACAGTGCAGCTCTAACAGGAAATGCTTTATAACTCTACACCAGAGCAATACTGAGCAGAGAATTTTTACTTTTACCAAAAGCCTGGGTAAAGGCAGTTTGTTTTCCTCTTCTACTTCTTCCTGCCACTTTTCATGGGTAGCGATGTGGCGCCTGACATGGCTCTGAGTCCATATTCTGAACGTCTCGCTCTCAGCTCTCAGCCCTACTTTAGTCGGCCTTGTCTTGGTCCCAGACAAAGAGGAACCAGAATTTTATTTCATGACCGGTCAAGACCACACCTGCAGTGACATCACTAATGTCGCTTTCACACAAGTTGTGTGAAGCCCGGCTGAACCGAGCCCTGGTGCCCTGGTGAACTCTGGAGCGGCTCGGTTGAAGTGAGGCCGGTATCAGAGCTATCGTCATCGATCAGAGTAAAACAGTCAATCACATTTTGTTTCATTAATTTCCCCAAACGCTTTGATCTTCCTTTGATGTGCAGACAAAAGGAAGACGGCTGTTCAGGTGCTATCAGAAAAAGCGAAGGAACAGATTTTCATAGTTTTGTTTTGTTATCTTTATTTAAAGATGGCTAATGGGTTGCCACACATGACCATTAAGCGTGTCACTTTGATTTACGTGCCGTGGTCCACTTTTATTTGAGTCGTGTGAAAACCAACCAAACCAAATGCAACAAGCATCGATCAAAACAACCTGTTAGTTCAGGCCATGCAGGTGAACCCCTGGGTGTGAGAAAGTTACCTGCCTGAGCGCTGTCTGGTTTATGTATTGTTAATGTGATTGGCTTATTTTAATTTTAAAAATGTGCTACTGTTACACATGTTGCACCTATTTATTTTTCAGACTAATTCCAGGTGCAGAGTAGTAATACCTTGTTAAGTTTCATACTGACACGCCACCGCTGGACCACATGCATCACAGAGCAGCACTGACACAACATGTTGGTTCATTCATTTCAGTCACAGATCGGATTTTCTGTGACAGCACCTCAATTTTTTGTAACTGTTGAAGGTACCATTTTCAGTTTATTTTCAATTTTTTCAGTTTAATTTCCATTTTTTTTCAGTTTTTCTGTGCTCTGTAGACCAATGCCTCTGTTTATGAAGAGCATATCACTGCATACAGATCAATTAGGATAAATGCAGTGTAATTTCCCCATCAGCGGCTGATGTGGCGGTGCGGGGGGAGCTCATCATTTAGCAGCAGTAACATGTTTGTAATAGCACTTTGGTTTCATTCTACCTGCTGTAATGAGCCAAATGGATGAGCCTTCTGTCACTAAGAACACGCATCACTTTGTGTGACTGCATTGTGATGCTTTACTCTCCTTGATAATATTCCTAAATAAAGTTTTTACAAGAGAAATGGGAGTGGAACTGGTGTTGGTCACGCTGTGGTCTTGGTCATGTGACGGGCGGCGTACCTGCAGTGGACCACCATGGGCCCGGCGTCTGGGGGGTTGCAGGCCTTCACTCTGCGCAGAAAGGCCAGTGTTGGGGTGGGGTACTCAGGCACGCCGTGGTCAGGCCAGGCCATGAACTGGAACTGTCTGACCTCCCTCTTCTCACTGGAGCCGTTCTGTTTCGGCACAAACACTCATTTAAAACCCAGCAAATACACTCACACACATACATACATGACATTCGTGCTTGTATTCCAAAACCCACCGTCAAACACAGTAACACTTGTAAAAAACAGGGATTCGTGACTTAGTTTACAGTGCAAAATTATGTGAATATTTATAGCTCTGCGTATGAGAATCTGTGCACACAAATGGGCAGCACTGTCAAGATTTTATTTATACTAATGCACGAAACAAGTGCAGATAAACCCACCCTATAAAATCCACCCTCGGACACACTATTTCTCACCCTGACGATGAATTTGGGGACATCTCTGAATAATTTGGATGGGTTGGAAACATCAGCTCTTATTTTCAAAATCCTAAGTTCCAGCTGGTTGGAGAGAGGTGATCATTCACTCCCGTCAAAATCCACTCAAAAAATACAGCAACAAAAAAGAAATCAAAATGAAATCAAAATGAAATAAAAATGAAAATGAATGAAAAATGCAAAATTACAATAACCTTGGTGTTCTGCAAATTGGCTTTAATTATAGAAAGAAGTGAGCTCTCCCTCTTTGCTGGATTTCGACAAACAAGCCCTGCTCTTCATGTTTTTTCAGGCGCTGACACTTTTGTTTTTAGCTGCTGCAGCTGTGATGCTAATTTCTCCACGTGATGAGAGTGGACTGACTTTTGGCTGGTTTGCTGCCGAATAACAAAAATACAACATCGCACATCAAAACAGCTCAAGACACAAAGAGTGCAAAGAGTGTGGGTACGTTTTTAAATCTTGCTCTCCTGAATCTAACAAACTTTACTTGCTTGTAGCTTGGGCAGATCCAAACACACGGCTTCTCTGATTTAAAATAAATAAATAACTAAAAGTTTGCACAGGAATGTCACAGAAAATGCCTGATTTTAAAGTGTTAACTGAGTCGCCGAGCCTCACTCCACATGTCTCTGCAGTTAATTTGTTTCAGGCTGGATTTTTTTCCTTGCAGATGGGCTCCCAAGCTCGCCTGTCTCGTACAAATCACGTTTCACTTCAGAGAGAATCCTTAATCATATCTGACGCTTCTTCAGGTTCATATGAGGATCACAAAATAAATGTATAACTTGGGTGATTTTATTTATTTATTTATTTTTATGTAGCACTGACTCACCACTCGATCATAAATGCAAATGTGCAGTCACCACCACTCGCTGCCTGACATGGAAAACACACCCGCAAACACCGGGATAATGCACGACTGACCGAGTCAGGTGTGAATCTCAGTAACGCTGATTTACATCAGAAATATGCTGCAGGAAAAATCCCAGAGAGCTGCACTTGAAAGCCTGAATAAAAACACTTCTTTCCTAAGAGGTCCTTGATGAAACATAATATTCAGTGTTGAGTAATTACACAGCTATAGTCTCTCAGTGGTGAGCATTTTTCTTTTTGCTGTAAACGCATGGCTGCCATGACAGGTTTTTATAAACTTTTCTGCACGACGATTCTCAACAGGCAGAGCTTTCATTTTTTATCTGACGGAGCTGAAGACAAAACCGTTCAGTAGATTCTGCGGCTCCGAATCTCGTTCTCTCCGTCGGCGCCGAGCTGCCGTGTCGTCGCACGTTCATACTGTGTGTGTGATCCTTTATGATTCTCACCTTATAGAGGGCGAAGGTGCGCACGCTGTAGGTGGCCAGCTCCACCGTGTCCAACATGGTCACCTGGATCATCCCGTAGGTCTCTGTGCCTCGACTGGGCCAGTACTGGTCACACTTCACCTGCACAACACACACACACACACACACACACACACACACACACACACACACACACACACACAAGTTCTGTGTAATTATATCTCTGTACATTTGGGGGAAGTAAAAGAATGTGAGAGAGAAAAAGAGAGACTTGGGGCCTTTATTGTTTATATTTTTGCATTTATTCTATTTAATGTATCTGCTTTATATCGTACAGTGTGCTTTTTTATGTTTCCATTGATGCTGCTGTAACATAACAATTTCCCAGTTTGGGATCAATAAAGTAAATCTATCTATCTATCTATCTATCTATCTATCTATCTATCTATCTATCTATCTATCTATTTTACTGATCTGAGCTCCTGGTCCAGGTGCATTCAAGGCGTGTCCAAGTCCACTGTTGATATTTTAACAGCAGAAAAAACGGTTGTTGCTCCAGGCTCCTGGTTCTAAAGGCTTGTCCTGAGTCTCCTCATTAATCCTGGCTGTGTTTTGGGCGTAACATGCAGTAAACCAATCAGAGCGCCGTCTCCCGTCCCCTTTAACAGCCAGGTGTGTCACACCTTGGTGGGCTGCTGTTCTAATGGAGGATAATGGATGGATCTGCTCGTGCACCGAGTGAAAGCTCACGAGCAGATCATCTACGGGACAGCAGGACTCCATCTGAGCTCCCTGAGGTGAAGCAGCGTCCCTGTGTGTGGGACAAGCAGAGCGGACGCTCGCCGGCGCCCCCTATGTAGGCCACCATTACTATCCTGATAATGAGCTGCAAGTAACAGAGAAAACTGCAGCGCTGACTTCAGACGCTCAGATGGACACAAGAAACTTTTCCGCAACGTGGGCGCTGGACGGGGAAATGACAACTGAGCCGCTTGGAAACTAGACAAGAGACTCGGGCCGCGCTTTGTGCTGCTAAGAGCCGGGTGTGAGAGAGGACTCTGGGAGACTGAAGAGCTGAGTTGTGGAAAAGAAAGTTTCAGGAAACAGTGGAAAAACTGGAAAAATCTGTCCAACTCAAGTGAAGGTACTGACTCAGTAGCGGAGATTTGGCCTGTGGGGAAGCAGAGCTGTACGTCACGGTGTCGGTCGGTCTGTCGGTCACTTTGGTCCAGAGGGACAGATCTCCAAATCTGTTTGGTGGATCGCCAACGTGGCCATTTCTTTGACCCGATGGCCTTCCCTCTAGCTCCACCCGCAGGCCAAAATGTTGACATAGTGGTAGCGGTCGTTATAAGAAGTGAAATTTTTTGACAAAACTCGTTTTGTCTTGATCATGAATTTGGCTGGCAATTTGGGTGCATCCATGTCCTTCTCTCTGGTGCCACCTGCAGGCCATGCTGGGCATCTGCTTCAGAAATGACAAACTTATTTGATCCTGATGAGGTTTCTGCAGCAGTTTTTTTGTGTTGTAACTGAGAGTCTAATCGTGCAGGATGTCATGTGTTAAAATGTGGATGTCAGACGTCCTGGAACTGTAACTGTGATTAAGACCAATGCAAATA